>JAJEKV010001047.1:0-37911 GCA_021234155.1 Isoetes taiwanensis | reverse complement strand
TGATGTCTTGAGGCCTCTCTGTACTACCCTCCAACGTAATTCCCGCGGCAAGTGGTATCAAGTGGTGCAAAATGCCTCAACAAAGATAACGCTGAATTGATTAAACCCATGTTTATTCAGGGCCCCTTTTCTTTTTTATCGGCAATTCGGAGTGATGTCTTTCCGTTAGAGTTAGGAACATCAAATTCTGGCTTTTCATTTGCTTCATCCTCATCATCTGCTTTGTAGAAGACATTTTCAGTTGGGTTCATCAAAACAACGCCATGCACCTTTGCTCAGATGCCCCTTTGCTCTTAGCTACCTCATAATTAGGTCATCGGCTGGAATATCCATTATGAAGATTATACAGCTTTTAAATTTGCATCCCTCCAGTTCAGTATCCTTTGTCTCAAAGAGAAGAACGAACCTTTCTAACAACCTTTAGGCATTCCAAGTCGTATGAAACCACCAAAGCATGCCATAAGGGCTCACGGGGGCATATGATGACAATAGTAAAACTTAGGTTGTTAAGCTTATGCGACTCTTGCTTGTTGTACTCTGTTGAGTCATCCCTTCTCTCTCCTTTGTAGTCTTGCTATCAATACAAGCAGAAAAAAATATTACGAGGGCCTATTGTTGTATCGGGTAGGAGACCTTTATAACCCGTAAGAACCCAGTATTGGAGTGGTGAGTCACCACCAACATCTTTTAGGGCGGCAACCTTTCTTCTCATTTCGGGCATCACCTTATCGATAGTTTTGCGGTGTCTTTGTTGGTTCTTTGATTCATGTTTCGAGGAAATTCTTTCGACCAAAAGGCGTGTTCTTGATGTCATGTGAGACACGTCATACTTGTCTAGCGGTAGATTTGAGACAATGTTACATCACGGATAGCTTACGAAGTTCTTCACCAAGCGCTACCTTCATAACTTCGCATGTTCTTTATGTAGGTGCAACAATCAATGAAGGACATTTTGTCCTTTCTTGAAGAAGCCTTCTTATCAGAACTTCTTTGTTTATGCATTGATTTAACAACCAAATGATTTCATCATCTTGAAGGCCCTGTACTTTCCCTCATCTCGGTAGTCTTGAGATCAAATATTGAAGTATCTTGAGGAGGCTTTCTTCCCATTGGAGCAGTAATTTGTTCGACATAAAGCATCCCGGAACTTCGTTCCATAGCTTGAACCGTCCTTAGTGAAACATGCAGTAGGACCCTCACGGAAGCGTTGCCGGGCGTCTCGCTGCTTCCTCCCAGTTTTTTTTTCTGTCTTTTTTTTGCCTTTGGTTTCTTATCTTGGATGATAAATGAGCCGGGAGTCTTTTCAATGCCTTAAACTCCTCGGACGCCGTTCCTCCCTGTTTTTGTTTGAGGGTCTTCCATATTCTATCCATTCTTGGCGGGCATGGCCGGAGTTGTTTCACGTAAAGAGCTGCGAATAAAAACAAATAAAGTAGCAGGATAATAAGAAGCAAAAAGCCATGCGTGCCAATTGGCGCTGGCGTGTATTCATCGACAATTAGCGGGCGAATACCTGCCAGGCCCATGCTATGTATCCTGCGATCAACGTTGCATTGTCAATTGGCGCTTTGGCGTGTATTCGTCGCCGTGTAGAAGCGGCGCTTGAATATCCCGGTTTTGGCAATGCTCTTTGCGATCAAAGCGCTGCTGGCGGCGTATTAAGTAGCAATTACGAATCGCGCCCGATGCCCGGCGGCATTCCCAATCCCACGCTGGCGTGTATTATTCGCCCGAATAGCGGCATGATTACGCTGGCGAATTGGCGGCAGCATGGATACTGCTTGCGTGAGCGAAATGTACGCCTTGACCTGCATTCAACCTAGCCTACTCACGGTTATTCCTACTTGATATATCTAAGCGACTCTATTCCACCTAATATACTCACCTTTAATAAAAGAAAGACTTTGCCCATTTAAGTTTCAATGTTGCACTAATCTACTTGCTTTGGGGTCCTCTGGGGTATGGGGAGCTTAAAAACCACACCTCGTGATTTATGTCATAGCAGAGATACATTGTTTGTCTGTTTGCTTGCTTTGGTTGGATAAGGGATAAGTTGTGCCTCAATAGAATGTTGTCCATCAATAATAAGGAAGCATACATTAGGGTTTCTCCAGTCCAGCTCCTCTGGTGTTTGTCTTGGAGGGAGCATCCTTTTCTTATCCCAAGGAAGCACGTGTCTGGCGGCATAGGAACTTGGCTGCATTCCTCCCACCATCGCCCTCAGATTTCTCTAGCGCTTTTGAGGGTCGCACCTCATGCTAACAAGACTTGGCTTATGTGATCACCGGCCGGTCAACATGGATGGGATGTGTAAGATTGGCCAAGTGGGTAGTTGTGCATACTTGACTAGCCTACTCATTGCCTCAGTTCCCTGAATTTGCTTTGGGGCATTTTGCACTAAAATGCCATCAGCTGTTGCAGGCTGGGGATGTCCTTTCTAAATCCGACAATTTACATACATCCATGATATCATTTTTGATGCTTCAACTCTTCAGGAGGTAGTATTAGCGGAGAAGGGTCCACCATAAAGCTCTCCCTCGCTGCCGGACACCCCTTCACTAATGGCTGGAGTGAGGACAAGAACCCATCCATACTTGAAACATGACTTCCGGCACTCGTCCTTCTTCGCCGGACCATCTTTGGCGGTTGCCACGGCATGTATAAATCTAACGAGATCTAAGAACTGAAGGAAGATACTCCAGCTCGGCTCACGGAAAGAAAAGCCTAATGAGGGCCCCAGATCCCTATGCATTGTCGATGGATGATAGCGGATCCATTATCGAGGCTTGAACGGTCCTCCATGCCAGGAGAAGATGGATAGCAGTCCGGTCTGGTGAGTGGTATGTTGATGTAGGCAAAATAAATGGTAAAGGTGGATCTTGTGTTACACTCGGGAAAGAAAGAAGGCCGATCTTATGAAAAACAAGGTATTCTTATCTTGTGAGGGAGGCGAGGATGACATATGTTGTCCAACTCTCTTCTTCCCTACAAGCGGTGCAATACTGCGGCAAGCGGCGATTTCAGTGGTCATCCATTCCGGCGGGCTAAAAGTCTGAGAATGGCATCTGTTCGTAATTCTGTACATGGTCAAAGGCACGCCCAGTACGGCCAGGCAGCGATCACTTCGAAAGCGAGCCCGACTAAACGCAGTCGCTAATTTACACCGCAGTGGACATTTATAGGCGAGCGATTAAATCCGCAGCGGGACAATTTAACCGCGGGAAGGATGGCCGAATTATGCGGATGCAAATTCAAGTCCGCTGCGAGGAAATGAGCAGCTAAAGGAAATGATAGAGCGAGAGGGAGTGTGCAGCTATAGAAATTTAAGTCAATGCTATTTAAATAACAGATGTAGCGGGGTATTAGTAGAAGATTTATTGGCAAGAAAACACGAGCAAAACACCACAATATGAGGAAATGAACAATGAATGAATGACACACCTGAGAATGATGACAATATCGACCTTGAGCATCTTCTCGGGTCTGCCTCGAACGTTTGGAGTAACGACCTTTGGGCTGCATCTTCAGCATTTCCCGATGATCTTGTTTCGAGAGTTCTTGGCGCCTGCGAGTTCTTGGCGTCACCGGGCGAAGTCGGCAATCAAAAAGCAAGAAATGACATTCAAAACTTATATATAGATTTCTCATGTTTAGTAGGTAGGTGACTTCGTCGGCCAGCGTTTCATTCGATCAACTTTGATCGACCGTCCGATAGAAGCGGCGGTTATTAAAATTTCTCGCTGGATGCGACTTTTAATCGGACGGTCCAATAGAAGGAGCCGATTGGCCCCAATTTTATGGATCGACTTTTAATCGGCAGTCCAGCAATCTTGCGATTACCTTGGGCTAATGGATGGGACGCGATCGGGGTATCAGTAATAGCTCCTCACGACCGCCATATTGTGAAATTCCAGTAATTAGATTTCACTCGGCGGGTAAAAAGCAATTACAATTAACGGATAATTTGAAACTACCACCTAATCTTGCGCCCGGCCTTTCTTGTCATTCGAACTCAAAAGAACTTGGAAGAATGGGAAGAACCGAAGAACTTCGAAGAAAGGCGCTGGCGATATGGTCGAAATACCTTCATGTAAAAGTTCATCTCTCTTCCAGATCCCAAGCTCCAAATTAATCAAGCCATTACTGAACAAAGCGTTGGAGAAGAATGTTTTTTATCTTCCATCGGCGAATTTGAAGAGGAGGGTGGGAAATTGCAATAGAATCGGTCGATCCTAAGCAATATGCCATGGAGTTCCTCTTGAACCGATCATGAAGATCCTAAAAACAGTTGCCATTTCAACGACGTAACGCATTACCGAAGGGGCATCCCTATGGAACGCGATTGGGTGAAAAGCATGAACCTTTGTTGCATGGCCGCGAATTCAACTTAAAGAAGGTGAGTTTCATTTTCTTACGGAAGAAATAGAGGAAGATACATGTAAAAATAGATTGAGTGCTTATACTAAGATGCACAAGCTGATTCTGTCATATGTATGAAATTAAAACGCTTGCGCCACCAGACCATTCATTCAAAATTTTAAAACTATAAGGCACAGATCTCCGGCCCGTTGAATTTAAAAACACTACACTCCCTTACATTGTTTTAATTACATCCGTGTGTTATTCATCTATGTGTTGTTCCTCGATAGTCTCAAATATCTTTGGCACAATAGTCTCAAATGTGTTGTAACAAGATAAGCCGGTACAACAAGATCGGGCAAATAAGATGGATGCGGCTTATGGGATATTACCCAAAATGGCCGAGGTCTGCGGCGCTCTCATTCTCACCGAGCATTCTAAATTTCAAAGCCCCTCGAAAGCCGCGACACAACTCATTGAATAAGCACATAGCTTGTAGCCTATCGCAATGGGGAGGGAACTTCGCCTTGAATACGGCGCCCGGTGTATGTTGATTAAATACGCCCGGTGCGGAATTCATAAATCGTAAGTTAGAGAGAAAAAAAATTAGTGATTTTAGCCATGAGCGAGCCACCATTCATTTGTAATTTAAATGTAATAATGGCATTAGCGTAAGTCTTAGGAATTGTAAACTCATTTAATGCATTTAAAAAATTAGCGGTCTTTGTTAGGAAATATTAAGATACCGAAAGCTAGTCTACTGTATGCGCCATGCGTGTATCCGTTATTGTACTTTAAAGCAAGCACTATAATTTCTTCATAAGGCTGTCTTGTAATTTTTTAAATTTGAAAAGCTGAGATGAAATCACGCCAGCGCCAAAACTATGTTTGTGTGCAAAATGTTTACATTGTACAAGTCGATACACGCCATGAACGCATAAAGCTAATTATCAGATGCAATTCACGCCCGGGCGATATATTGACTGCTTGACAATTTAAACATTTCGCATACAAACGTATTTGGCGCTGGCGTGATCTCACTCCACAGCTCTCTCAAAATTAAGAATAGAAAGAGCACAGATTCAAAACAACCACGAAGAAATTACGCTTATGCTTTCAAGCTAGAGTTGACACTAAAGAAACATATTGCGGTCATTAAATCCTTGTATTGCCATTGAAAATTTTTACATAAGGCCTTTTATTAGAGTTGCCCGGCTACGTATTTACAAAATTACAAAAGTTCTAGGCGTTTAAAAAAGGAGATGCCTAGCTCCATTCATAATCATCATTTGAGGCCTTTTTTTGAGATGCCCGACTCTCTTTTCTTCACAAAAAACTAAATAACAAAACAAAAAATAAAAATCAGCCCTCTACCTCCTCCTCCTCTTCCTCTTCCTCTCCTCTTTACGCCCATCTCTTCAAGAATGGATTACGCAATAACTTCATCATCCGGAGGAGGAGGGCATCCACATTAAAATGTGCTTCTTCTCTTCCTCAATTCTTCTGCGCCACTCCTCATCACCTTCCTCCATTTCTTCTTCTTTTCAACCTCCTTCTCCATCTCTTCTTCCGAGTAATGCTTTCTGGTGTATGGGGGGACTTCGAGAGCTAGTCTTTGGTCTTTGAGATACTCCTTCCAGGGCGAAGCTTACAGAAGAAACAACTCCTGCAATTATCCGGTTTGTGGTGCGGGAAGGCATTAACGAGCATCGTGGGATGGAGGAATGGATTCATTGATCAGTTTTCTGATCTCCCTCTTCGCCCTCTCTAGGGCGTCCGGAAGGATGGAGCCGGGGGCCTGGCAAAGATGGCTCACCATGGCAAGGCGCTAGAAAATGCGCTAGAATGCTGAAGAAAAAAAAGGATGGCGGTTGAAGGAATGGAGGGTTCCATGCAAGATATAGTAGTTACATGCAAGGTTTAAGTATAGGCGGTTGTAATTATGATTCCATCACATCATATACCTAATTATATCCTATACTGGTTAGCTCATTACTTCTATTGAATTAATTACGCCCTAGGTTATCATTAATTCTCTATAGAATTACCCACATGTCAGCTACCCACAAAACCTATGTTGTCATTAATTTTGTATAATTACCTAGACCTCAAAGCATACTTACAACCTACTTTGGCCTATCTAGAATTCACCAATACTTACCTCATTAGTGCTACTAACATACACCCCTATGTTGTCATTAATTTTGCATAATTACGCACCCTCCGGCTCTACTTACAACCTATTTTTGGCTGCACCCACAACATATATTTGTCCGCTTAATGGTTTTTGGTATTTTTAAAGTTCCTTTTAATCTATTCTCAAAATTACTTTTGTCCTTTTTTCAACTAATATTAAGATATTTAACTTTATATAGGTGAAGTGTGTGGATCCTAAAAAGGGTAAAAATGTAATACCTATCCCCCAACATGTTTCAACATTGTTACCACATGTTCTTATCATATTGTTACCCCATTGTAAACATTGTTCTGTTCTTGTGGTGAATGGTGTGGACCACCCAAAGGGTGTTGAGGCTTTAGCTCACTAAGCAAATTATCCCCACAAATGGGTTGGATTGAAGAATAAGAAGGTGAAAGTGAAGCACCAATGCAATAAGGGGCTAGTAGGTGAAGGAACTATCATATTAGCCGATCCTATCCAAGCCATCCAATGATGAAATGTTAGGAGAGGATAAAGTGGGTGTGGCCATAACAAGTTTAGAAGAAAAAATGGAAGGTAAAAGGGACAAATCACGATTGCAATGCTTGTATTAAACAATTGAGGTTCCATGCATCATGCCATGGCCTATAGCCCGTGCATTGAGTTTATAGGAGAATTCCTTTTACCGCAGCCGCAGGTTGTGGATGACACTGATTTTTCTTAATGCACCTCCCCAATAGCTGCTAGGACTACATTTTCCTCGTAGAAAGAGGGCACACCAAGTGGAACATTATCCCAACCCAGAGGTCCAAGTCAAGTAGTGATTGTTCACGGAAGAAGTCCCGAAAGTAAGGTAAGGGAAATGGAATGTTGTTGGGCTAATTGTGTGTTGAAGTTTGAAATTGATGAATTGGTGGAAGCAAGAGCCACCTTCCAAGAGTATACTTGTGATGAGAGGAGGACTTACATGTACTCCATTGATGAGCTTGCACTTCAAGATGAAAAATTTCCAAAGAAAAAAAAATACCCAATCGCTAGGGACATGGATATGTAAAGTTGCATGGATACATATTCATGGCATTCCAATTTCATGTTGGCAAAACTGGCAAGCAAGTCATGCAAAGGGGAGTAAAATTGCATTACATAGAAATAATGGCTGTTGAGGCCAACTTCTAGATCCCCTGTCGCCATATATATTGAATTCAATGCTTGAGAATATGCCACATAAAAAGTAGGAAAAGATCAACAGGGAAAAATAGTTGTCGGTAGAAGAGATTGCCATCCAATTGTACCCAGAAGAGCATATTAGAGGAAGTGAATGCTTTGCTTTCGAGAACCACAAAATTGCAATATCTCAACCCGAACAAGGACTATGGAGCAAGCACTTCAAGCATGTCACTACTATAGATTAACAACTTTTGCAAAGTGCAACTTGTGTGCTAAGTTGAAAGAGATTCCTGATAAGACCAAGCAACCAAGCAAAGGGGCTAAGATAAAACAAATGAAAGATCACATGACGTAATTAACCATCATGTAGATCCACTTATTGGATGTGGAGAACATTATCATGTTTGGAACCCAATAACTATGTTTGTATTATACATGACAAGATGGATCAATCGAAGACTTGTTTGCCACAATATAGTTACATACCCAAGCAAATCAATAGAGCTTATCCTTTGCAAGTCTCTCCTCGACCAAAAGCAATAGTGCATGGCTGGGTGCCAATTTATTATGGCCATTTTAGTTTGCAATTGTGGAGTGATGGTCACCATTTTCATATTGGAAGTATGATGAGGTGCTTGAGGAACTATGAGAGTGGTTATTCGGTGACCTCCACAAACCCCGAGGTGGTAGCCAACCACTCTTTCGCATTGTTGGATAGAAAGCCTAATAATTTAGAGAAAGTTTACTAAGGCAAGGTTTAGGAAGTCGGTGCTTCCCTCATGTTGGAGCCTCAAGTTCCGCGTCCCCAACCTCGAGATCTACCACCAAGGTTCCTCCTCCAACTTGACAATTTATCTTTGAGACGAGGAATAAAAACAGTATATGTTCTCATTCCTATCTTATTTGGCAGGTGGGTGTCTTTGAAAGAGTGAATTTAGGGTTCTTAATGCTGGACATACTCATGAGGATGTGGATGCATTGTTTGGGAAGTATAGTCGCAGCGGCTGAAATCTCAAACCTGTGATCAATCTTCCCTAGACTAATGGAAGTTCTTAGTGAATACATTTCACCTTCTCCTATAGGGTTGATCATACAAGAGGTGCCTAATTGGAAGAACTTTTTATCCGAAGGTTATGCTCTTGATATGGAAGATCAATCTGAACCTCTTGATTAATCACTTTCCGGGTCATGGGAAATAAGCCAATAATGCAATGGAAGATGAGACCTTCGAGATGATAAATGGAGGCAGGATGAAGGAGTACCTATATGGCACGAAGATGAAAATGGTAAACCTAAGATTCCAAAGGGTCCACCAAAAGCTCTTAGGCCTTTTCGTGAGGTGGATTCATTGCAAAGCACATTGGACGGCATTTCTGAATCGTCCAAGTATTGGAAAAATAACCCGATGATACCAACCTTGCATTGATAGATTACAATGGGTACATGGATTATTCCGGACAAGTAGACACATCCTCTGATGAACGCGAAAGATGGATGGCTACCTAAGACTAGGTGGAGAGACTTGATAACACCCGAGGAAGTTGATGATGTGGTTAGTAGTATTCGCAAGTCGATGGCTCCTCCACCGTTGAAAAAACACTATGTTGGTCCTAGGAAAGGAAGGCCTAAATATCTCTGGGCTGGAGGATTATGATCCCAAAGATGACTTGCTTTGCTATCAATTTGCACTTATAGTACCAGGGCGCAAAAGAGATATACCCCGTGTGGATGGGTTGCACCATCTCGTAGGTTTGGTTTGCAAAGTAGGTGATCGCAATGTGAACAAAGTTCGTGGTGGAGTGGTGGTGTCCGGTACCCGGTTAAATGCGATTAAGCGAAGGAAGAACTGCGGTATAGAGGCCCCATTGTTGGACAAAGAGATGGAATATTGAAGGGGATGATTGGGTTGAGTTAGATACTATTTTGTTTTCATGGACCCCAAAGGTCATCCTGTGCAAGGCACTAGGGTTACAATACCGGGTGGAAGTGAGGAAGAAAGCTATGATATCTCTAGGGGTCACCGAGAAGTAATTGACAATATGTAACTTCGACATGCATATGTAAAATATTTTAATTTTTAATGCAATCATGTTGTCTTTTATAAAAAAAAGTCACATTCTCGATGCAAATTTACTAACCCGGAAAAAGTCGCGGTTGCCAAAATGGTCCAAAATCGACATAAATCCAATTTAAATAAATGATGGTTAAAGGAAAAAAAAAAGGTCCATGCTTGATGTCGTCCCATCCATGCTCAAACAATCGTATGCATAATTTTTATGGGATGAAGCCATTAAAAAGCAAGAAGTGTTATTGCAAAATAAATTGCCCTCTACAAGCATCCATGGTAAAACATCTGAAGAGATGTGGAATGGGAACATTCCCCTCATATGAAATGTTCAAAACTTATGGTTGCTTAGGGTATGCTCATGTTCCTAAGGAATTGAATAGGGCCATTAAATGCTACTTGGCAGGGGTATGATGGACAAGCAAAAGCATATAGATAGGTCACAGGTGCACCTAATGCAAAGTCTATATGGCATGTGTGTGCATAGGATTGAGAGAAATTATCCCTTATAATGGAAATTTCTATGAAAATATACCCCATATTTTATATACCCCTACCATATTTCTCTTATATATCTGAGAGATTATATATAGAGAGAGAGAGAGAGAGAGGAGAGAGAGAGAGAGAGAGAGAGAGAGAGAGAGAGAGAGAGATAGATAGAGAGAGAGAGAGAGAGAGAGAGAGAGAGAGAGAGAGAGAGAGAGATTTCAACAAAAAATCTCTGTTAGTTTTACATTTTAAACACTCTAGAACATGGATGTCATAAGTTAGCAATTCATATATGTATTGGAGCATTGCAACGACATAAGATTTGGTGACGGTCATGCTTTCAAGCCAATGGAGCTATAGAGATAGAGCCCTTCATTCTTTCAATGCCATCATCGATGTGTTTAAGGAAAGCTAAAAGGAGGAAGGGGCATCAATAAATGTTCGTTAACAAATTGCAAGGCTATTAATTTATTCTAACATTTAAGATATTAATAGGGGTTAAATCCCTATTTTAACTCTTAACACTTTGTTATGACTTATCCCCGCGCGCCCCTAAAAAAAAAAAAAACCATGTGTGTTAGTAGTAGAAGAACTTTTCGTTTAACATTTCTCTTTACCAAACATTTGTTATAGATCCTTCTACCTGCTTCAGAGTTGCTATGTCCTCGGGCACGCGCTTGACATGTACATACACATTTATTTCATGATGATGTATACTTGTACAATTTGACAGCATTCTTATTACTGCCATGGTTTTTCCCTCGAAAACCCTTCGGGGCGAGGGTTTTTTTAACCCGGACAGTAATAAGTTTGCTGCTCTCCTTCTGGGTCCCATAGGCCAATTGGTCTCAGTGGACGATAAAAAACTATTCTTATTCTTATTCTTATTAAGAGGAATTAGCACTAATTTAAAACGGTGCAAGGTGTGGTAGTATGGCCTCAATGCTACAAAACATATTTGCTAACATCGCATTTATTGTGTTATTCATCATCTATCCATACATGATGATGATTTGATCAATTTGAGGTTGCTGCAATTCAGATCCTATTGAGCTGGATCATACTTTGATTCTTTATGCTCTCCAACACAACAAGGGAATATTGGGTGTACTCTAGGCATATTATCTTCTGGGAAGAGGTGAGTTCTTCGTTGTGGCACAAATTTGGTTTTGCAGGAAATTGTAATTTTTTAGAGTTCCTGACAGCGCGAGGTTGCAATCGATTATAGAAGATTTTGAACCTATATCTGGAGTCCCGCATTTGGTTGGCGTCATTGATGGATCACACATTCCTTTCTTTACAAGCCAGCATCTAGGTACACTCCATCAAATTATTGGTACCACCATTAGTTCCATTTGATTCTGTTACAAGTTGTACATAATGCATCTAAGATATTCTAGGTTATATGTAGTCATGCACCTGGTGCCACTTCCAAAACTTCTCCTTTATATTCTTGCTTCACGATTAGAAGGATTTATATCGTTAGAATGAAACGGTATATTCTTGGAGAGGCTATCCTGCATCATCCTTCACGTTAGTTGTCAGGAGAAGGAAAGCGAATGATAGTGTCGTTGCTATTATTTTTTCTAGAAGATTGTCACAGAAAGGAGTGATAATTGAAACTTTCTTTGCTCTTTTGAAACAATTTGCTCCACGTGTTTTTACATCTTTTTACAATTGAATGAGAATGTGGAAAGCAATGAGACAATCTATGTCGGAGAAGCTATGAGTGACGGGGAGAGCATAAGATGGAGAGAAGATAATTGCTAGTATCACACCATTATCAAATATATGTAGGACAAGGTTTGTTTGAAACCTTAAATCTTCAAAGCTGAACATTCAGTTTGTTTGAACCTTGTTTGAATTTTGTTGATGAATGCCATTAAGACATGTTTAGCTTATGGTTTGTGATCCAAAAGGAAGTGCTATTTTATAACATAAGCAATGAAATATAGTATCGCAATAATATGATTATAGTATTGAAGTAATATATTTTTCTGACATGAATTCAAACCCCAATTGGTTTGATGTGTATATCTAACATAATAACAAGGGATTTCCTTTGTGTTTTTGTACATTTTTTACTAAGGTTTTTCTATGATTTGGTTGCCCTATTCATCCAAGTGTACTAAATAGTATCTTTAGAGTGCGCCCTTTTTGGGCCAATGATTTTTTATAAGAGGCAAAATCGTGTGGTTTTGATAAGGTTCCCAAAAAATTTGTTTTAAGAAAAACTTAACTAGCGGTAGGGCAGGGTTGGGGCAAAGAACTAGGTGCGGTTTGGGGATAATCAAAGCTGAGGTTTAGAATTAGATTCTCATCTTGTATTATAACTAGAAAAAGTGCCCAATGTTCAGCGTTGCTAAGCTTTTCATCAAGCCTAGATTCAAAAAGTTATAAAGATGGTGCAGAAGTTGAAAATCGGGAAGGGCAAAGATTGTTGCTAGTGTCTTAAATTGGAAAAGCATTTATTGTTGTTAATATCGCAATTTGTGAAATTTACAGTGTTGATTAGTATCTTAGTTTGTCAAATTTAGGCAATTCATTGTATGGATTTTATGTCATATTTTTGAATCTCATGATTATTGCTAGATTGTATGATGCTCGCTAGTATCCATATTAGTTTGCATGATCTTGAATGGTAAAGCTTCTCAAGGGATTCGAATATTAGAAATATGTAGCAAAATAATAGGGGGTACCAGGGGGATTTGATATGGATGTAAAAAATAACAATTCCTGAAACCATAGACGATATATTCCTAAAACAATTGAATGGGTTGTTATTAAAAAAAAAAAACATAGATTCAAGATAAAAAATAATCACATTTGCTCACTGGATATATTGGTTAAAGTAATCTTATTAGGACATTAAATTATTTTGGTAGAGGTTCGAGCCCCTGTATTTCATATTCTAAAATCTCAGGCAAAGCCGTATAGAGATTCGTTATTCCCTCAAAACCTTAGGCGAAATCATATTTCATATTTCAAAATCATGGGCGCCTCCAATCATAAATAACTATAAGCGAAATGAGAGGTGCTAACAGGCCCCAACATACATTCTGGCCATAGAATCGACGAATCCGACGACTGTGGTAGTCCAGGGTGCACCTCGTTTAGTATAGGCCATAATGATAAGCAAAGAAAATGGAGTCCAAAACATGTGTAGAGCATTGTCATCAATAGTGTTATAAAGGTTTATTATGCTTGACATTTTGGTGGCCAATAGCTTGGTTGAAATGTTGTAACTATTTATAGGCTGAGGTATTGTAACAAATTGATAAGATCTCCATCGTGAACATTATACTCTTTTATGCTTGGTCTTACTTACAATATAAAACAATAAGTGCCCATGGGTCATAAGGTAGTGCTTTTACATTTCTGAAGTTTGCATTGTAGCCAAAACAGAAGGCTGGACCTTGTGCTGCAATCATCAAGAAGTTATCTTGACCAATCTGGATAAACTCTTGTTTGAAGTCCTTTTGCACCTGCCATTTTCTAAGATCGCAAAATAATGCACAAGCTTTTTGGTTGGACTACAACACGTGCCAAGTTTCTCTATGTACTTGCGTAGAAGGTAGTGGGTAGACACTTTCCACGAGTCCATGAACTATTCAATCGTATGAAGATAAATTTCATATTTCAAACCCTAAATACATTGTACTGAATAAGTTTGAAGACATTCTTTGCAACTCACCATATGCATAACCGTCAATATGCATCACATCATATTGCATATGAATGAATATCACCTTCTTCTATACCTGCATTTTATTCCCAAATTTAAGCTCAGCTCGGCCTCCAGATTTGTTTATGACGAGCTGAACCATGTAGTCAAGAATAGCAGCAACACTTGAGCAAATACATTCATTTTGCTTCTAGAGATAATGTTGCCAAGCATAATAGATAACAATGGGATAACACGACAGACGACAGTTATCCTTTACATGGTTAGGTGGCAAATATCCTTTCTTGGATTAGAAGAAGTTACTTTAATTGAGAGATGTGTTTTAAGCAGGGGTCAAGTTGTCCTAATGTGGAAATGTACCAGCACAACATGGTAGTTTTTGTGGACAATGTAGGGCACTCGTAGAGGCACTGGGCTTTTGTGAGCTTGGCAACAAATCTGAAGAGAACACAGTCTTTGCTTGCTATTGTATAGTTATGTGGGCCAAACTTGAGAGTTTTGAAAGCACATCCTCCATTAGTTAGAGCCAAATACTGCAAGGTAGCATAAATAACTTTCTAGAAGCTGCCCCAACTTAAAGAACGTGATCACCGCACCAAAGCAGACTAACCTGAGCAAGATGTCATCAATATGTATCAAAACAATAGCACGGGCTTTAAGCATTATAAAATTTAGAGATAGAAGCTCATTGGCATGTGCTGGCCCTAACATAAGCCTTTGATGAAGATATACCTTGAGATCATACTTTATATAATGTTGACAGGTACACATACATTTCTTGATAGTTTTTTCTGAGACACAAATCGGTTCACAATTTCCTGCAAGCCATGTTAATTAAAATAAGACTGAACCAAGACAACCTAAAATGCTAAAAGAATAACATGAAAACATCTAACAGAAAACAGGTCCAGTATCATCTCATTTTAACTCCCAACTACCAGTTTTGCACTTTTCTAAGTATTTCCATCTCAATATTGAGCCTACAGTAAACGGCAAGCCTACTTAAAAGAAGAGAAAATACACTAGTTTATGTATAAAATTGATAACGGAATGCGTATGGTTTGGTGTTTGTTGGGGTGGTCACCACTCACCACACTCGCCACTATTGAGGTGGTATAGGAGATTTTATACCGTATATGGAGGGAGATACGCACATGCACGCGTGCAGGATATTTTGCACGTATGCATTATGGTGTGCAGGAGGCATTATCATCACAGTGTTATCTGGGCAGAGAGAGAAGAGAACAGGGAGACGATGTATCGAGAGAGAGGATTTTGCTTGATCTAGCTATGGAGATGATGAATCTTTGTGTTGTGCATTGCTTTGATCTGATAGATTGAGCTTGGATTGTTGGGATTTTCATCCTTCTTGCAAGGTTAGAGTTCAGGCTCTAACAATCTGGCGACCACGATGCTCGACAGACCATTGATCGGCAAGAATTTCCATTGAAAAGCGAGTTGTTACCATTGGTATTGGTGTTCGTCGGTAAAGAACGGCACCATTGAGAAAGGAGCAATTTCTTTTGTGAAGGGAATTTTGCCACAATTGATTTGTGGGGTAGAATTTGACAAGGGGAGCATAGTTTTATGCCCAAGGGAAGTAAGAAGGATATCCCACCAAGCTCCATCGTAATAAGAAGGGGACCGGGCTTTGGACTCAAAATTGCATCAAGGTTCAATTTTGTTTTCAGTTTGGGGCGAGATATGGGGTCTAATTCTGGATCCGGGGAGGTTTGATTCCATTTACCCGATCTAGAAGGTAATCAATTTCGTTTTTCAAATTGAAGGAGATTCAATTTCGTTTTCCAATTTCAAGAAACCCAAGAAGAGGCGAGATGGCTATATTACCACCTATGGTATGGGGTTTTAGACAATTTGGATTCCAAAGTTTGATGATCTGGTGGATCGGGATCCTTTGAAGCATATTGTGAAGTTTGAGAGGTATTGCCCGGCAATGTAAGTTACCGGTGGCGATTACTTACTTTGGTTTCATAGTTCTTTGCAAGATTGATGGAGGAATGGGCACAAACTCAGCCAGGATACCATGACATATCGGGAATTAAAGGAAGCTTTCATTGCTAATTATCAAGAAGTTCATGGTAAGGATAAGACTATGGAAAGATGGACCAATTTCACACAAAAGAAAGATGAATCAATTAGAGAGTATAATCAGAGGTATATTGCGGTTCTCAAAGCCGTGGTTCATTGGAAGATTGCAAGGAGTGATGAAATGGATATTCAATGGTATGTGAAGGGGCTGAAACGAGCTATTGCTCATAAGGTGAAGGCCAAACAACCTACAACATTATTAGAGGCACAAAAGTATGCTCTCAAGGCTGAAGATAAGTTGGGATACATTCATGAAGTTGCTGCTCCAGAGCATAAAACAGAGGATATTGCAGCCAAGATTTCTAAGCTTACAATTGGTGAGACGCCAAGGGAGGTGCAATTTATTACTTGTGAGTATTGTGGGTCTATTGGACATTCTGATACTACATGTAGATTGCTGAAATTTTGTTCAAGATGCCAAATAAAGGGCCATAATGATCAAGAATGTAGGGAGGAGATTCTTTGAGAGGGCCAATCCGGTATTTGCTGTTATGCAACAAGCACCACCTATTCCTATTCAACCAATGCAGGCATCACCTATCATACCACAAGTTCCAATGATGCCACAAGCTCCAATTGCTCAACAAGCTCCAATGAGTTCCACACAAATGGTACAGCCAAAACAGGGATGGTATCCAAGTAAGGCTCATTTGTATTGCAAGTTATGTGATAAATTCAAGCATGATGAGACTACTTGTTGGAAAATCCATGGGAAACCAGAATGGGCAACCAACAAGTATCCACCAAGGCAGCAAGTGTTTGAATCAGTACCTCTTCCTAATAATGATGTTCGCATTCAAGATGCAAAGTACATTGAAAATCCTCAAGTTAAGGCTCTTATTGAGGAGCTTAAGAAGCAAGAGAAGACAAAATCAGTAGTAAATTGTGGATTTGTTGAGGTGGAGAATGATCTATTTCAGCAAGAAGAAGAGATTGGAGAGGTAAATGCAGTTACAAGATCACAAAAGGTGGTTCAAGAACCAAGAGTAGTGCCGATAACGGAGAAGACTAAGACCTCTTTTGCAAAGGCTTTGAAGGAACAAGCTTTGATGGTGTCAGCACCTAAGAAGGTGCAATTCAATGTGCTGCCCACAGAACAGTTTCAGTCTATAGAAGATGCCTCCTATGGTGGATGAGGCATTCAAAATGAAGATGATGTGATCAGCCAAGTTTTGGCCACTAAAGTTACACTTACTCTGAAGCAATTGATGCATTATTCTCAAAATTTGTTGCAAGAGTTAGGGGGAAGAACAAAATCAGAAATTTCAGTCCAACAAATCATCTCAAATGATACCAATAAGAGTAGAATGGAGCCACCAGCCCGGCAATCCAAGGATCCAGGGCCATTTCTTTGTGATGTGAGTATCAATGGATATTTAATCAAAGATGCCAACATAGATACCGTCAGTGGAGTGAATGTAATGCCTTACCATATAATACTTCAAGTTGGATTAAAAATAATGGAACCGACAACTATGATGCTCAAAGCATTCAATCAAATGAAGGTGCAGCCTATGGGAGTCATAAGAAATGTCTTATGCGAGGTCTATAAGGTGGAAGCAATCTTGGATTTCATGGTTTTGAAATTTCCAGAAGAGTGTGCATGCTGAAACTTATACTTTGTTGCTGAGCCGTACATGGTTAGATGCCGTACAAGCTGAGAGTTCATGGAAGAAGCGTGAAATGAACATCTTTCAAGGGGAATACAAGATTACTATAGATCATCCTCTGAAATCAGCAAAAGGTACCTTTTTTTGCAATCCTTCTTTGAGCAGCCCGCAGTTAGAAATCAACAAAGAGAATGCTATGGTGTCAGGGCAGCAAGGTCTTAGTTGTTTTCATGTCTTGGAAGTGGGTGACAGGGAAGATAAGACTTTGTACAAGTGGTTAAAAGGTACCCAATTTTCAGAAATATGTCATTTCCAGCAGCAAGTTGCAGATAAGTATATTCAAAGACTTGAAAGTATTGGTGAAGATGAGTTACAAGAGACTCTTGTAAACATGCAGGAGGAGTCCATTCAAAGACCCATTGCTGAGACTTTATTTCAGCAAGGTATTGATCAAGATCAAGTAGAAATGTTGATTTTGACATCAAGCATGGATGGAATAAACAGAAAGCAGCCCACCATGGAAGGACAAATGTATTTTGATGGTGCATTCTCTAAGCTCAAGAATTATGGAGGTGTAGGAGTATTTCTGATATATGGGCATAAGAAGAATATTGTTACATTGAGTATGCCATGCATTGCAAGCAGTAATAATGAGGCTGAATACCATGCACCTATTTAAGGGATGACTTTGGCAAGGAAGAAGCATGTTGATTGTTTGACTGTTTTTGGAGACTCTTTGTTGGTGTGTCAACAACTTATGGATCAATTTCAGATTTTAAGTGCTAATTTGAGAGCCTTACATCAACAAGACATGGATTTGAAGTCCTATTTTCAGCAGTGCATTGTGACACATGTTCCAAGAGAACAAAACGGTGTGGCGGATGCTTTAGCACAATCAGCAATGGTGCAAGCAGCTTGGTGGCATGCGCACATTCTAGAGGATGAGGTAAATCAGATCAGTCCATATTCACCACAGTCATCACAGTCGCCATATGCACCACATTCATCACAATCATCACATCCACCACATCCATTCACGGTCACCACGGTCATCACCGCACCACACCCACGATCACCACATTCATCACATTCACCACACTCACCACATTCATCACACGCACCACATTCATTACAGTCACCACATTCCATCAAGAACATCAATATTTCTCAAGGAAATCAAGAAGAATTGTTTACTATTGGAGGCGATCTTACTCAAGAGGCGGAAAATGATTTGATATCTTTGTTAAGAGAATTCAGGGATGTTTTGGCAAGAAATTACAAACAATTGAAAGGAATTCCACCAGAGATTGTGGTTCATACCATTGATTTGAAACAAGGATCAAAACCAGTCCAACAAGCTCAAAGGAAAATGAGTCCAGCCATAGAGGAGCAAGTAAAGGTTGAAGTCATGAAGCTTTTGGAGGCGGGATTTATTGTACCAGTGCCAAATTCAGATTGGATCAGTTCTATTGTATCAGTGAGAAAGCCAAATAACTCAATCCGAGTATGCATGGATTACAAGGATCTCAACAAAGCTACCAAAAGAGATCATTTTCCTACACCATTCATAGACACCTTGTTGGATATTGTTGCAGGAAATCAGACCTATTCTTTCTTGGATGGTTACTCAGGATATAGTCAGATCCAAATCTATCCATCACATCAAGCAATGACGGCTTTTCAAACACCTTTTGGTATCTATGCTTATAAGGTATTACCTTTTGGCCTTACAAATGCTCCAACCACATTTCAGCGAGCTATGACATATGCTTTTCATGACATTTTAGACTGTTTGAGAGTCTTTATAGATGACTTAACAGTGTTTTCAAATCCAAGAAGGAATCACTTGGATCATCTCAGAAAAGTTCTTGAAAGATGCCGATTGTATGGCATAAGTTTGAATCCTGCTAAGTGTATTTTCTTCACTAGAGGAGGAAAACTATTGGGCAATTATGTTTCAGAAAAGGGGTTACAAGTGGATCATGGTAAGATTGCAGTCTTGGAGAAGGTCAAACCACCTACAAATGTATTCCAAGTGAGAAGCTTATATGGCCAACTCAGTTTTAGTAGGAGGTATTTGCACAATTTTGCTAAAATAACCCAGCCACTTGTAGTTTGTATGAAGCAAGGGCAGAATTTTAGATGGAAGGAGGACGCTCAATAAGCATTTGAATGGTGCCTTGGACAATTGAAAGAGAGAACTTTGCTGATTCCTCCAAGAATGAGTGAGTCATTTCATTTATTCTTCATTGGTTTGGGGCAAGCTTTGGGCTGTCACACTATGTCGAAAAAATCAGCAAAAAGCATTATGATGTGAATTACTATGCTAGCGGGTTGTTAACTCCACAAGAGCAGAAATGGACTCATGTGGAGCATCTTGGGTTGGCATTGAAGTGGGCCTTGAACAAATTTAGACATTATCTTCTT
This sequence comes from Isoetes taiwanensis, assembly GCA_021234155.1. Classification (NCBI taxonomy): domain Eukaryota; kingdom Viridiplantae; phylum Streptophyta; class Lycopodiopsida; order Isoetales; family Isoetaceae; genus Isoetes; species Isoetes taiwanensis. Next base: position 17,842 of record JAJEKV010001047.1, on the reverse strand, counting down.
CCTTCACAATGGAATTCAACAAATGTACAATATGTTTACATTCATATCGATGTGAACCCATTGCCATGCATTTACAACAAGACTGTCCAAGATCCTAAGTTTACAAGATGGGCTCTTATCATACAAAAATTTGAGTTGAAGTATGTTAAGATGGCTCAAGGAGCTCATAATCCAAGTGCGTATTTGAATAATTGGTGCTGAAATAGAAGAGGAAGCAGACCAGCAAGTAGCATTTGAGGATAATGGAGTATTACAAGGGTTCATTGAGGCCAAGTGGATCTTTGATATGCTAATATATCACATTTACAAGATCAGACTTATCCTTCATCATTTTCAAAGCAACAAAAGCATGCTCTTAGAGTACAAGCGGTTTGGTTATGTGTGCATGAAGCTATTCTTTATAAGAGGACTATGGAAGGTCTCTTATTAAGGTGTGTTGCTGGTCAACAAACTCATGATTTGTTAACCACGGCTCGGAAGATCCTTCATTGGGGATATTATTGGCCAACTCTCACTACAAAATGCCAGGCATTTTCGTTACAGGGTTATCAAAAGAACGTCTACAACTAGGAAGCGTCGTATCTTCATTTTCGGGGCCCGCGTACTGCGTGGGCGCCCGCGGCCGGGCGGCGGCGTGGCGTCGGCAGCGGAGTTCGGCGGCGTGGCGATTGGCGTCAACTGCCAAGACGTAAACAGCTGCTTAACGGCGTTGCTTATGTGTGATTAAAAATTAATTTTTTTTATTTTTTTTAAATTGAAAAAATAATAATAATACATTTATTATGAATGAAGTTAATACATTTAATTTTAAAGCCTATAAAAGAATTTAACCAATAAAAAGAAATATAAGATTTTACGTCATTAAATGATGTCGCTTTAAATATATTAAAAAAAATACAAAATAAATGAAGTTCAATTTTTTTAGCTAAATACATTAATCAATAAATTAAGCTAAATACATTAATCAATACATTAAGCATATTGAAAATTAAATGCTTCACAATGTACATTAGGGCAAAGTTGTTTTGTACAAAACAAACGCATTTGCTAGGAGTGTACATGCAAAACAATAAATTCAATGATTAGTAAAATATTAGTATAAATAAACAACTTTGTAAAGGGAAAAAAAAAAATGGAAAATCAATGGGGAGGGGTGGTTTCAATGACGTCCCTTCTTGGATAACAATTTAACCTAAATAAGCATTTAGTATTTTATTAGCTTATTGGAAAAATTTAAATCCCACGGAAGGGTGCCAACTTGTTTTGGTAAGAAGAACACATTTTACAGGGAGTGTACGCCTGCAAAACAAAAAATTCAATGATTAGAAAGAAATAGTATAAAACAACTAATAAGGAAAATTTTGGAAAGAAGAAGGGTCTCGTCTTTTAACGACGCCTTCTTAGATGGGAAAAAAATTAGAAGAAGAATGGAAGAATTCCGAAGAAGAAAAGGCTAATAGGAAGAACCCTAAAAATGGAGAAGAATCACGGGCAAAGATGAAGCAAAGAGAGGATTAAGAGTAAGAATTTGAATAAGAGGAGGAAGAAGTAGTATAAGAGAGGAAGAATCTAAGAAGAAGATGACAAAGGAATGGAAGAAGAATATGTAATAAGAAGGATGCAAGAATGGAAGAAGAAGAATGAAGGTTGAAGGAAGAACAAACAACAAATACAAAAAGCCTAAATCTACCTAAAAACAAGTTTAGATTCAAAAAACGAAGTTGGTTGATCCGCACATACCTTTATGAAGCTTGTCTTACACTTAGAATAGACCCCAAAAGATCCGGCTACCAAAACGCCTCAAAAACTCCTCCATAAGCTTTGCTTGTTCGAAAATAAGCGGCGGGATCGTCACCGCTTTTCAATTTAAATCACAGTCGTCGCTTAACGGCGTCTTGGCCCGTCGTTAAACGGCGACAAAAACGCCGTTTGAACGACGTTTTTTTCGGCGACCAAAAAAAAAAAAAAACCCTTAAGCCCGTTAAGACCATAAAATAACGGGACTTTAGGCCTTATAGTTCCATTTGGAAAAAATAAGACCTTCAATTGCAATCCTAGAAATGAGCGGTGCGATCTAATTCCTGGCCCGATAAGGAGCAAACTGGAAAAGAAATAGATCCATAATCATAACTTTAAGAACATAAGTCACGGGAGACCCGTGGAATATAATAATGAAAAATATCTAGATAAGTTGATAAAAGAATAACTCAACTACAGGTTACAAAGTAGAAAAAAGAAATATGATATTCAAATATAAGAGATTTAAACATAACTACATCTGGATGTTAAAACAATTGAACATCAATGAGACAACTGAACGAAAGACCAAAGTTCCTTTTGAGCAGATTAGTCACCGGGCCAGGCTAGGATACAACGTGTCTTCGATGAGCAAGTCCCATACTTATGCCTTGTGATGCGGTGAATGCCAAAACCGAGAATATTGTCATATGTTCATCCAAGGGAAGTGGATTCTCACGATCTCAGTTTTTCGTTTCTTTAGTCGCTTCAAAATCTTAACTAGCTACTCCCCGAGAAAAAAAAATGTCGATACAACTGGAATAATAGCTTGATTGCCCAATTTCCTGTCCAACATGTTCCTCGATATGGAAGGCCTTGCATCCATCACCAAGCTGCCATCCACAACACCAAAAGTTGGAATAAACAAGATAGTATGTCAAAAACTTCCAAAGCCATTCCTTAAGAAGTTCTTCATGATTGGTATGGTATGAAAGGGTTGCAAAAAATTCCAAAAGTTGTTGGACATAGGAAACATCTATTATTACAATAATAGTGCGCAATATTATGTATCTATCTTTGATTCATAAATAGCATCCACGAAGCAACTAGTTCCACAAGATAAAACTTGGTCACCAACCCAACAAAGGTGGTGGAACAAATGATAAAACAACAAAATGGAGAAAAGTAGATAGATGTCACCAAGAAGCTAACCAAATTAAATCTGCAGTTGAAAGCGATGTATTTTGCTCATTGCACACCGAAAAACACCACATGGAGGATAAGTCCCAAGCACTGCAGTGGAACCAAATGCAAGTTAGCCTAAAGAGGGTAAATGCATAAGCCACAAACAGGGTAAGCTTGAACCCTCCTCAACGCCCTTCACCATACATTTAGTAATTGAGAAATAACAATAACATCAGATATATAGAACAAGAGAAAATTGTTGCAACTATTAAATCATGCAGCCTAATAGTGAATGAATAAAATATGCAAGCAACGTGAAAATTTAAGAACAATTTGAGATAGCATAAGCTAATTAAGAGAATATATAAAGATGCACTGCACAAGCAAAATTGTTCCAAGTTACTTCCAAAACGTGAAATAAAAGGATAAGATTTAGCACTTTCTGAAATTTTATGTAAAAATGGAGGACTTGTACACCTATGCAAAGACCCAATAAATATAAAGGTTCAAGCAGATCTGGAGAGCATGGATTTTATGTTTGCACTACATTAATGTTATGCATGGTGGAAAAAGAGAGTCTATCATATGAGTTGAATCCATGCAGATCGGAAAATGAGTGGTAATGAGCTATATTTAAATAAGCAGGTGTAGCAAAAATAAAGATAAATAGAGCATAGAAATTATCGATCCGATTGATATAACGCTATTTATTCCAGATTGTCTTTGAGAGCCAATAAACCGCCATGTACATGCACTACACTTGAACAACAGAACTGATTATCTTTAGTATACAAGTTCATAACGAGTGATTCTGTGACAAATACTATAATTATCATTAGACGTCATAGGAAATCATGGGCAGTTAAGTCAAAAAATCTTCTAGAATTTACAATATACCACAATATACCGGTTTATCACTGATTTCTAGATCTACATTAATGTGGTTTCATCGCTATGCTAAGATGACCATGTGCCAAGAAGTTAATCTAAGAGGGAAATGAGTTTGTTTATTTGGAAAAGTTTTAAGCGCATTATAATTTTTCTAAGAAGCTTTTCAAGATCATAAGTTTTTCTTATAGAGCGATGCCAAAATAGAAGTATGAAAACGTAACTAAAAGCCCAACAAATTTGCTAAGAAAAAAGACCAATTAAATATCAAAGCTTGCAAAACCGCTCATGATGTTTGGATGTGGCCGATTTTACGTAAATAATGTTGGCATCTGTGCTTCACTATTCTCGTATTGTCTACTTCCATCTTTGGTTAAACCTTTCAAGTGGCGGAGCTTCTTCAAAAGCAAAAATAAATTATAAGAAGCGGTGGAAAAAAAAATGGCTTCTACGAAGACACTGGGCCGCTACATTTACACTAAGATCTTGTAATTTCTATAGGTGCCACGACATGCAAGATATATAGAATAGGAAGAAACGGCCACGTAGGGATCTTTTATAGGTTAAGGGCAAACCCTCAAACGTGGGAAACGGAAATGACATGAAATTTAAAGAAAATGTATTATACAAGATATGGATAGAAGCTCGATGCCCCAATGGTTATTAGGACCTAGATATGGGGTGTACAAATATCACAACACCATCCGCTTCAAACAAGATAAAATAGAAACATTAGAGGAGAATATACACTTTGCATAACCAAAGAACATAAAAGTCAATATAAAATCCTACCTCCTACCACGTGTAGGAGGTCCCACTAGTCACTTTGACTTAAAGTCAAGAATAGGAGTAGGGCCCTGCTGGTAACACAGGGACCCTACCCAACCCAGAAGGAGTTTAATGAATATGCAAAAAAAAAATTATAATAATAAATCAAGAAAGGTTAGAAACCATTAAGATATTATTTTAAGAGTCCCATGAGTCTCAAAGATTCAAAACCATTTTTGATGATGTCTGCTTCAAAACTCGGTATAATAAAATAGTGTAAAAGTTTTTTAATCTTACACTCAGCTATGGGAAACTCTTTCCATAAAACCCATGGTCATGGGAGTTTACCGTGGAAACCTAACAAGAATTCATACCATAATTTTGCATTCATAATAAACCTGTCCAATTTTTCAATAAGCACAAGTGTAAGTACAAACAATAAAATATAAAACACCTTGCATTCAGATCAGGGTCCCAAGTTAAACTTAGGAATTGGAGTAATATTAAAACCCTTTTAAGCCCTGCTAAGACCATAAAAATATCAGACTTAGGCCTTATAGTTCCATTTGGAAAATAAGACCTTCAATTGCAATCCTAGAATAGACTGGCATTCCACTTTAGCCCCGAGAAGGAGCAACCAGAAAAGAAATAGATCCATAATCATAACTTTAAGAATATGGCACGGGGAGACCCAAGGAATATAATAATGAAAAATATTAATAAGTTGATAAAAGAATAACTCAACTACGTTTACAAAGTAGAAAAAGAAATATGATATTCAAATATAAGAGATTTTAAACATAACTACATCACGGATGTTAAAACAATTGAACATCAATGAGACAACCGAACGAAGACCAAAGTTCCTTTTGAGCATTAGTCACCGTTTGTATTAGGATACAACGTGTGCTGGATGAGCAAGTCCCATACTTATGCCTTGTGATGCGAAATGCCAAAACCGTGAATATTGTCAAGTATGTTCATCCGAGGGGAAGTGGATTCTCACGGGATCTCGGTTTTTCTGTTCTTTAAAGCCTTCAAATCTTAACTAGTTACTCCCCGAGAAAAATCGATACAACTGAATAATAGCTTTAAGATTGCCCAATTTCCGTCAACATGTTCACGGACATGGAAGGCCTTGCATCCATCACCGCTGCCATCACAACACCAAAAGTTGGAATAAATAAGATAGCATGTCAAAACTTCCAAAGGCCATTTCCTTAAAGTTCTTCATGATTGGTATGGTATGAAAGGGTTGCACAAAATCTCCAAAAGTTGTTGGACATAGGGAAACACTAATATTACAATAGTGCACAATATTGCGGATCTATCTTGATTCATAAATAGCATCCACGAAGCAACTAGTTCACAAGATAAAACTTGGTCACCAACCCAACAAAGGTGGTGGGAACAACATAAAACAACAAAATGGAGAAAAGTAGATAGATGTCACCAAAGTTAACTTCTGGGTTAAATTGCAGGATTTGAGCAAAGGGTATTTGCTCATTGCACACCATGAAAAAACACCACATGGAGGGATAAGTCCTATTTACCCCCGATTAAGGAACCAAATGCAAGTTAGCCTAAAGAGGGTAAATGCATAAGCCACAAACAAAGCAAGTGGGGAACCTATCCGACTTAGCCCTTCACCATACATTTAGTAATTGAGGAAATAACCAGCAATAACACCGAATATATAGAACAAGAGAAAATTCTTGCACCATTTTAAATAGGTGCGGTAATAGTGAATGAATAAAATATGCAAGCAACGTGAAAATTTAAGAACAATTTGAGAGAAGCATAAGCTAATTAAGAGAATATATAAAGATGCACTGCACAAGCAAAACTGTTCCAAGTTGCTTCCAAAACAGGAAATAAAAGGATAAGATTTAGCACTTTCTGAAATTTTTATGTAAAAATGGAGGACTTGTACACCTATGCAAAGACCCAATAAAAATATAAAGGTTCAAAGCGGGGCCGGAGCATGGATTTTTTATGTTTGCTATTGTTGTGCATGGTGGAAAAAGAGAGTCTATCATATGAGTTGAATCCATGCAGATCAGAAAATGAGTGGTAATGAGCTATATTAAATAAGCGAGTGTAGCAAGCAAATAAAGATAAATAGAGCAATAGAAATTATCAGATCTGATTGGATATAACGCTATTTATTCCCTGTATGCTGTGAGAGCCAATAAACCATATGTACATGCACTAGACTTGAACAACAGAACTGATTATCTTTAGTATACAAGTCTATAACGGAGTGATTTACAGCCAAATACTATAATTATCATTAGACGTCTATAGGAAATCATAAGTAGCTAAGTCAAAAAATCTTCTAGAATTTACAATATACCACAATATACTGGTTTATCACTCTGATTTCTAGATCTACATTAATGTGGTTTACTGCTATGCTAAGAGCGGCCATGCCAAGAAGTTAATCTAAGAGGGAATGAGTTTGTTTATTTGGAAAGCTTTTAGCAGACATAATTTTTCTAAGAAGCTAAGATCATAAGTTTTTCTATAGAGCAGATGCCAAAATAGAAGTATGAAACAGAACTAAAAGCCCAACAAATTTGCGAAGAAAAAAAGACCACGAAATATCAAAGCTTGCAAAAACCTGGCTCGTGATGCTGGATGTGGCCGATTTTGCAGAAATAATGTTGGCATCTCTGTGCTTCGCTATTCAGAATTGTCTACTTCCATGCTGGTTAAACCTTTCTGGGCAGAGCTCCTTTCTTCTTCAAGAGCAAAATAAATTATAAGGGCAGTGGAAAAAATGATCAGAAGCGAAGCATGTAGACACTACCCCGTTGCCTACACCAGCATCTTGTAATTTCTATAGGTGCCAGCTTGTGCAAGATATATAGAATAGGAAGAAATCCGCTGCCGCCGAGATGCTGTTAGGTTAAGGGCAAACCCTAAACGTGGAAACGGAAATGCATTACAGAATTTAAAAAAATGTATTATACAAGATATGGGATAGAAGCTCGATGCCCAATGGTTATTAGGACCTAGATATGGGGTACAAATATCACAACACCATCTGTTTCAAACAAGATAAAATAGAAACATTAGAGTAAGGAGAATATACACTTGCATAACTCAGCAACATAAAAGTCAATATAAAAAAAATCCTACCTCCTACCACAGGTAGGGAGGTCCCACTATCACTTGACTTAAAAGTCACCTTGTCAGGAGAGTAGGGCCCCATTTGCAACACGTGGACCCTACCCAACCCGTATGAGTTTACTCTAGGAATATGCAAAAAAAAATTATAATAATAAATCAAGAAAGGTTAGAACTTTTTAAGATATTTTTAAGAGTCCCGATGAGTCTCAAAGATTCAAAACCATTTTGATGATGTTCAAGCTTTTAAACTCAAGGTATAATAAAAATAGTGTAAAAGTTTTTTAATCTTACACTTTCGGTATGGGAAACTTTTCCATAAAACCCATGGTCGGTGGAGCTACAGGTGGAACGAACAAGAATTCATACCATAATTTTGCATTCATAATAAACTGGTCCAATTTTTCTACGTAATAAAGCATACAAGTGTAAAGTACAAACAATAAAATATAAAACACCTTTACTCCGCATCGTATCCCAAGTTAAACTTAGAATTGGAGTAACATTAAAAACCCCTTTAAACCCAAGTAAGACCATAAAAAAATGAGACTTTAGGCCTTATAGTTCCATTTGGAAAAATAAGACCTTCAATTGCAATCCTAGAATAGATCGCGATCTAATTCTAGGCCCGATAAGGAGCAACGTGAAAAGAAATAGATCCATAATCATAACTTTAAGAATACAATGCACGGAGACCCGTGGAATATAATAATGAAAATATCTAGATAAGTTGATAAAAGAATAACTCAACTACAGTTACAAAGTAGAAAAAGAAATATGATATTCAAATATAAGAGATTTAAAACATAACTACATCCGGATGTTAAAACAATTGAACATCAATGAGACAACCGAACAAAAGACCAAAGTTCCTTTGAGCGATTAGTCCTGATTTGTATTAGGATACACCGTGCCGGATATGAGCAAGTCCCATTACTTATGCCTTGTGATGCTAAAATGCCAAACCGGGATATTGTCAAGTATGTTCATCCTGGCGGAAGTGGATTCTCTCTGGGATCTCAGTTTTTCTGTTCTTTAGCTGCTTCAAATCTTAACTAGCTACTCCTGAGAAAAAATGCTGATACAACCTGAATAATAGCTTTCTGATTGCCCAATTTCCTGTCAACATGTTCCTGGACATGGAAGGCCTTGCATCCATCACCAAGCGGCCATCACAACACCAAAAGTTGGAATAAACAGTATAGCATGTCAAAAACTTCCAAAGGCCATTTCCTTAAGAAGTTCTTCATGATTGGTATGGTATGAAAGGGTTGCACAAAAATCTCCAAAAGTTGTTGGACATAGGAAACACTAATATTACAATAGTGCAGCAATATTGCAGATCTATGCTGATTCATAAATAGCATCCACGAAGCAACTAGTTCACAAGATAAAACTTGGTCACCAACCCAACAAAGGTGGTGGAACAACATAAAACAACAAAATGGAGAAAAGTAGATAGATGTCACCAAGCTAATCTAACTCGGGTTAAATCTTGCAGATTTGGAGCAAAGTATTTGCTCATTGCACACCATGAAAAAACACCACATGGAGGGTTAAGTCCCACCTCGCAGTGGAACCAAAATGCAAGTTAGCCTAAAGAGGGTAAATGCATAAGCCACAAACAGGTAAGTTGGGAACCTATCCGGCTTAACGCCCTTCACCATACATTTAGTAATTGAGGAAATAACCAGCAATAACACGAATATATAGAACAAGAGAAAATTCTGTTTGCACCATTAAATCTGTGCAGCTAATAGTGAATGAATAAAATATGCAAGCAACGTGAAAATTTAAGAACAATTTGAGAGAAGCATAAGCTAATTAAGAGAATATATAAAGATGCACTGCACAAGCAAAATTGTTCCAAGTTGCTTCCAAAACAGGAAATAAAAGGATAAGATTTAGCACTTTCCTCAAATTTTATGTAAAATGGAGGACTTGTACACCTATGCAAAGACCCACTTAAATATAAAGGTTCAAGCGGGGATGGAGAGCATGGATTTTTTATGTTTTTTTCAAGCATAAATGCATGGTGGAAAAAGAGTTCATCATATGAGTTGAATCCATGCATCGTGAAATGAGTGGTAATGAGCTATATTAAATAAGCGAGTGTAGCAAGCAAATAAAGATAAATAGAGCAATAGAAATTATCGATCTGATTGGATATAACGCTATTTTATTCCCGTATCTTTGTGAGAGCTAATAAACCATATGTACATGCACTAGACTTGAACAAATGAGAACTGATTATCTTTAGTATACAAGTCTATAACTTGATTTGATTCTGACTCAAATACTATAATTATCATTAGACGCCTATAGAAAATCATAGTAGCTAAGTCAAAAATCTTTAGAATTTACAATATACCATAATATACTTGGTTTATCCTCTGATTTCTAGATCTACATTAAACAGGTTCTTGCCTTATGCTAACAACAAGCATGCCAAGAAGTTAATCTAAGAATGAGTTTTGTTTATTTGGATCTTAAACCATTCAAAAATTTCTGAAAGCTAAGATCATAAGTTTTTCTATAGACTTAGGAAGCAAAATAAAAAATCAGAATTTAAGTTTCGGAAGAAAAAGACCCTTAATTACGAATTTACAAAATGTCTCATTGATCTTTGGATGTGGCGATTTTCTTCTAACTCACAATGTTAGGGAGTACGTCCAAAGCCATTCAGCCTTGTCTACTTCCATCTTTGGTTAAACCTTTGCGGATCGCCACGCCCTGCGTAAAAGACTGTAACCGGCATCTAAAACACAAACTCGCTAGAACCGCAACTCATAGGGTTTACGTTTCGAGGCTCTATCCTTTATCAGATTTGGATCAGGACCTGGTGCCGTGTCTGACGTAGAGGGGGGTGGTGCTGACGCCAGAGCACGGACCCCTAAACCACCCGGAAGCAGCTTGCCCCAAAAGTCCTCTCCCCGGTGGCCCCGGCGATGGACTCCGCAACTTCCCTCTCCTGAATCGCGGATCTATCTCCGCCAATGGACCTCAAAACGCCGACATTGCCCTAGGGACCAGTTTTGTGGCCGTAAGCCCACCCCCTCTCAAGAAGCTTCAAACTATCTCATGCAACCCAATCGCCTGTCACTGGCTTAGAGGTGGTCAAATACCGCAATGTAGGCGAAGTGTTTCTTTCTTTTGCAAAACTGACCGTAACTTGGTCCTTTAGGTAATTTTGGCATTCCTGACGATGTGGCTTAAGTCGGATCGCATTGAGTTTCTCCTCGCAATGTCCTAACGACAAACACTTTGGTTTCTACACTGCCGCTAGACGCTTCACGTTTGATATGTTCTCCTGGACGATGTTGATTTTTGGACCTTCTGACCAAAGTTCCTTGAACAAAGGATTCAACGGTCGGATACGGAACCGATCCCGGGAGTGTGGTCTTTAGCGCACCTGTACGGAAAGGCCGCCGTGAAAGGTCGCCGAAGCTTTTGGGGCTCGGCCCCCGGGTTCGACTCTCCCCTCTAATGAGGAGGCCTTGCAAGGTCCCCGGCCTTGTTTGACTTGGGCAGTGTGCCAGCTGCCCAACAACAGTCAGCCTTGACCGCTTCTAGTGCAAACTATTTGATCTAAACCATATCCAAAATTTTTGAAAGTTGGTATGTATGTTGGCGTATGACTTAGGAAGCTCACGACAAAAAATCAGAATTTAAGTCCGTATCTATGCATTAATTACGAATTTACGAATGTCTTGCTACCGCAAAAGCGCCCTTGACTTCTAACCGCCACAACGGGAGGAGTACAGTCCAAACTCCATTCCGCCGGGCCCCTGCTTCAGCTTTCAACTGCATGTGATCGCCACGCCCCAAGTGCAAAAGACCAAAACTGCACCCAAAACGCAAAACCCCGCTAGAACCCGCAACTCATAGGGTTTACGCTTCTGGAGGCTCTATCCTTGTCGACGGACTAGGACCCGCGCCGTGGTCTTGACGTAGAGGGGGGTGCTGACGCCGTACCCGACCCTAAAACCACCCGGAAGCAGCCTTTGCCCCAAAATTCCTCTCCCCAAAGGCCCTGGCGACGGACGGGCAACTTCCCCTCTCCGAACCGGATCTGCTCTCGCCAATGGACTCAAAACGTCGACATTGCCCTAGGGACCAAGTTTTGTGGCCAGAAGCCCACCCTCCTCGAAGAAGCGCCAAACTATCTCATGTGCAACACACCGTAGTCAATTGGCCTAGGAGGTGGCCGGCCAATACCGCAATGTAGGGCTTAAGTGTTTCTTTTCTTTTGCAAAACCGACCGTAACTTGGTCCCTAGGGTAATTTTGGCATTCTTGACGATGTGGCGAAGTCGGATCGGCATTTTCGAGCTCCGAATGTCCGAACGACAAAACACTTTGTTTCTACACCGCCGCCGCTAGACGCTTCGCTGCTTGATATGTTCTCCTGGACGGATGTTGATTTTTTGAACCTTCTGAACCAGGTCCCGAACAAAGGATTCAACTGGCTCGGATACGGAACCGAGATCCGGAGTGTGGTCTTTAGCGCACGCCCCCGGCGGAGCGCCCGCGAAAGGCTGCCGGAAGCTTTTGGGGCTCACCCCGGGTTCTGACTCTCCCCTAATGAGGAGGCCTTGCAAGGTCCTGGCCTTGTTTGACTTGGGCAAGTGTGCCAAACTGCCCAACAACAAAGGCTGCCCCAGACCGTTCTAGTGCAAACTATTTGATCTAAACCATATCCAAAATTTTTGAAAGTTGGCCTGTATGTTGGCGATGACTTAGAAGCTAGTCGACAAAAAATCAGAATTTAAGTCCGTACTATGCATTAATTACTTAATTTACTTAATGTCTTGCTACCGCAAAAGCGCCCCTTGACTTCTAACCGCCACAACGGGAGGAGTACAGTGTCCAAACTCCATTCCGCCGCCTTCCCTTGCTTCGCTTCTCAACCGCATGTGATCGCCACGCCCCAAGTGCAAAAGACCAAAACTCGCACCCAAAACGCAAAACCCCGCTAGAACCCGGCAACTCATAGGGTTTACGCCGGAGGCTCTATCCTTGTCGATTTGACTAGGACCTTGCGCCGTCTTGACGTAGAGGGGGGTGTTGACGCCAGAGCACGGACCCTAAAACCACCCGAAGCAGCTTTGCCCCAAAATTCCTCTCCGGCGTTCCCCGGCGACGGACGGCAACTTCCTCCCGAACCGCGGATCTGCCTCGCCAATGGACTCAAACGCCGACATTGCCCTAGGGACCAAGTTTTGTGGCCGAAGCCCACCCCTTCTCGAAGAAGCGCCAAACTATCTCATGTGCAACACACTCGTAGTCAATTGGCCTAGAGGTGGTCACCGAATACCGCAATGTAGGGCGGTGTTTTTTTCTTTGCAAAACGACCGCGTAACTTGGTCCCTAGGGTAATTTTGGCATTCCTGACGATGTGGCGGTAAGTCGGATCGGCATTTCGAGCCCGCAATGTCCGGAACGACAAAAACACTTTGGTTTCTACACTGCCGCCGCAGACGCTTCATGGGTTTGATATGTTCTCCTGGACGGATGTTGGATTTTTGACCTTCTGACCAGGTTCCTGAACAAAGGATTCAACGGTCGGATACACGGAACCGAGATCCCGAGTGTGGTCTTTAGCGCACGCCTCGGGCGAGCGCCCCGTGAAAGGCTGCCTCGGAAGCTTTTGGGGCTCGGGCCCGGGTTCTGGACTCTCCCCTAATGAGGAGGCCTTGCAAGGTCCCGCCTTGTTTGACTTGGGCAAGTGTGCCGCCTCGCCGCCTCAACAACAAAAGCGCCTGGACCGTTTAGTGCAAACTATTTGATCTAAACCATATCCAAAATTTTTGAAAGTTGGCCTGTATGTTGGCGCATGACTTAGGAAGCTAGTCGACAAAAAATCAGAATTTAAGTCCCATTTTATGCATTAATTACGAATTTACGAATGTCTTGCTACCGCAAAAGCTGCCCTTGACTTCTAACCGCCACAACGGGAGGAGTACAGTCCAAACTCCATTCCGCCGGGCTTCCCCTTGCTTCGCGCTTCAATCAGCATGTGATCGGCCACGCCCCAAGTGCAAAAGACCAAAAACTCGGCACCCAAAACGCAAACCCCGCTAGAACCCGCAACTCATAGGGTTTACGCTTCGGAGGCTCTATCCTTGTCGATTTGACTAGGACCTTGCGCCGTGTCTTGACGTAGGGGGGGTGTTGACGCAGCACCGGACCCTAAAACCACCCGAAGCAGCTTTGCCCCAAAATTCCTCTCTCCGGCGTCTCGGGCGACGGACGGGCAACTTCCCTCCGAACCGGATCTGCCTCGCCAATGGACTCGTAACGCCGACATTGCCCTAGGGACCAAGTTTTGTGGCCGTAAGCCCACCCCTTCAAAGAAGCCAAACTATCTCATGTGCAACACACTCGTAGTCAATTGGCCTAGAGGTGGTCACCGAATACCGCAATGTAGGGCGAAGTGTTTCTTTCTTTTGCAAAACCGACCGCATGTAACTTGGTCCCTAGGGTAATTTTGGCATTCCTGACGATGTGGCTAAGTCGGATCGCCATTTCGAGCCTCCGCAATGTCCCAACGACAAAACACTTTGGTTTCTACAATCGCCGCCGCAGACGCCATGGTTTGATATGTTCTCCTGACGATGTTGGATTTTTTGGACCTTCTCGACCAGGTTCCTTGAACAAAGGATTCAACCGGCCGGATACGGAACCGATCCCGAGTGTGGTCTTTACGCTTCACGGGCTGAGCGCCCGCTGTGAAAGGTCTGCCGAAAGCTTTTTGGGGCTCGGCCTGGTTCTGGACTCTCCCCTAATGAGGAGGCCTTGCAAGGTCCCCGGCCTTGTTTGACTTGGGCAAGGGTGTGCCACGGCCGCCCAACAACAAAGCTGCCTCGACCGCTTCTAGTGCAAACTATTTGATCTAAACCATATCCAAAATTTTTGAAAGTTGGCCTGTATGTTGGCGATGACTTAGGAAGCTAGTTGACAAAAAATCAGAATTTAAGTCCGTACTATGCATTAATTACGAATTTACTAATGTCTTGCTACCGCAAAAGCGGCCCTTGACTTCTAACCGCCACAACGGAGGAGTACAGTCCAAACTCCATTCCGCCAGGGCCCCCTTGCTTCGCTTCAACTGCATGTGATCGCCACGCCCCAAGTGCAAAAGACCAAAACTCTCGCACCCAAAAACGCAAAACCCCGCTAGAACCCGCAACTCATAGGGTTTACGCCGGAGGCTCTATCCTTGTCGATTTGACTAGGACCTTGGCGCCGGGTCTTGACGTAGAGGGGGTGTTGACGCCGTGAGCACGGACCCTAAAACCACCCGGAAGCAGCTGCCCCAAAAAGTCCTCTCCGGCGGCCCCGGGCGACGGACCCGCAACTTCCCTCTCCCAACCGCGGATCCGCTCGCCAATGGACTCGTAACGCCGACATTGCCCTAGGGACCAAGTTTTGTGGCCGTAAGCCCACCCCTTCGGAGAAGCGCCAAACTATCTCATGTGCAACACACCGTAGTCAATTGGCCTAGAGGTGGTCACCCAATACCGCAATGTAGGGCGTAGTGTTTCTTTCTTTTGCAAACCGACCGCGGTAACTTGGTCCCTAGGGTAATTTTGGCATTCCGACGATGTGGCTAAGTCGATCGGCATTTCGAGCCTCCGCAATGTCCCAACGACAAAACACTTTGGTTTCTACAATCGCCGCCGCAGACGCCAAGGTTTGATATGTTCTCCTGACGGATGTTGGATTTTTTTGAACCTTCTCGACCAGGTTCCTTTGAACAAAGGATTCAACGGTCGGATACGGAACCGAGATCCCGAGTGTGGTCTTTAGCGACGCCTACGAGCGGCCGCCAGAAAGGCTGCCTCGAAGCTTTTTGGGGCTCGCCCCCGGGTTCTGGACTCTCCTCTAATGAGGAGGCCTTGCAAGGTCCCCGCCTTGTTTGACTTGGGCAAGTGTGCCACCGGCTGCCCAACAACAAAGCTGCCCTGACCGCTCTAGTGCAAACTATTTGATCTAAACCATATCCAAAATTTTGAAAGTTGGCCCGTATGTTGGCGATGACTTAGAAGCTAACAAAAAATCGAATTTAAGTCCGCATTTGGCATGCATTAATTACTTAATTTACTTAATGTCTTGCTACCGCAAAAGCGCCCTTGACTTCTAACCGCCACAACGGAGGAGTACAGTCCAAACTCCATTCCGCCGCCTCCTTGCTTCGCTTCAACCGCATGTGATCGCCACGCCCCAAGTGCAAAAGACCAAAACTCCGGCACCCAAAACGCAAACCCCGCTAGAACCCCGGGTAACTCATAGGGTTTACGCCGAGGGCTCTATCCTTGTCGATTTGACTAGACCTTGGCGCCGTCTTGACGTAGAGGGGGGTTGACGCCGTGAGCACGGACCCTAAAACCACCCGAAGCAGCCTTTGCCCCAAAATCCTCTCCCAAAGGCCTCGGGCGACGGACGGGCAACTTCCTCTCCCAACCGGATCCGCTCTCCTCGCCAATGGACTCGTAACGCCGACATTGCCCTAGGGACCAAGTTTTGTGGCCGTAAGCCCACCCCTTCTCAAGAAGCCCAAACTATCTCATGTGCAACACACTCGTAGTCAATTGGCCTAGGAGGTGGTCACCGATACCGCAATGTAGGGCTTAGTGTTTCTTTGCAAAACCGACCGTAACTTGGTCCCTAGGGTAATTTTGGCATTCCTGACGATGTGGCGAAGTCGGATCGCCATTTCTGAGCTCCGCCGCAATGTCCGAAACGACAAAACACTTTGGTTTCTACACCGCCGCCTAGACGCCATGGTTTGATATGTTCTCCGGACGGATGTTGGATTTTTTTTGGACCTTCTGACCAGGTTCCCGAACAAAGGATTCAACGGCCGGATACGGAACCGGTGATCCCGAGTGTGGTCTTTAGCGCACGCCCTACGGAAGAGCCGCCAGAAAGGTCAGCCTCGAAGCTTTTTTGGGGCTCCCCGGGTTCTGACTCTCCCTCTAATGAGGAGGCCTTGCAAGGTCCCCGCCTTGTTTGACTTGGGCAAGTGTGCTGCCGGCCGCCCAACAACAAAGCCGCCCTGATCCGCTCTAGTGCAAACTATTTGATCTAAACCATATCCAAAATTTTTGAAAGTTGGCCTCATGTTGGCGATGACTTAGGAAGCTAGTTGACAAAAAATCAGAATTTAAGTCCGTACTATGCATTAATTACGAATTTATTTAATGTCTTGCTACCGCAAAGCTGCCCTTGACTTCTAACCGCCACAACGGAGGAGTACAGTCCCAAACTCCATTCCGCCGCCTCCCCTTGCTTCGCTGCTTCAACTCGCATGTGATCGCCACGCCCCAAGTGCAAAAGACCAAAAACGGCACCCAAAACGCAAAACCCGCTAGAACCCTCGCAACTCATAGGGTTTACGCTTTCTGGAGGCTCTATCCTTGTCGATTTTGACTAGACCTTGCGCCGTGTCTTGACGTAGAGGGGGTGTTGACGCCAGAGCACGGACCCTAAAACCACCCTAAGCAGCTTTGCCCCAAAAGTCCTCTCCCGGCGGCTCCCCCGGGCGATTTACGGCAACTTCCCTCTCCCAACCGCGATCCGCTCGCCAATGGACTCGTAACGCCGACATTGCCCTAGGGGACCAAGTTTTGTGGCCGTAAGCCCACCCCTTCTCAAGAAGCGCCAAACTATCTCATGTGCAACACACTCGTAGTCAATTGGCCTAGGAGGTGGTCACAATACCGCAATGTAGGGCTTAGTGTTTTTTCTTTGCAAAACCGACCGCGTGTAACTTGGTCCCTAGGGTAATTTTGGCATTCCCGACGATGTGGCTTAAGTCGATCGGCATTTCGAGCTCCGCAATGTCCCAACGACAAAACACTTTGGTTTCTACACCGCCGCCAGACGCTTCCAGCGTTTGATATGTTCTCCCGGACGATGTTGGATTTTTTTGGACCTTTCTGACCAGGTTCCTGAACAAAGGATTCAACTGGCTCTGATACGGAACCGGGAGATCCGGAGTGTGGTTCTTTAGCGCATCGCTGGGCGAACACCGCCAGAAAGGCTGCCGGGAAGCTTTTGGGGCTCGCCTCCCTGTGGTTCTGGACTCTCCCTCTAATGAGGAGGCCTTGCAAGGTCCTCGCCTTGTT
>JAJEKV010001046.1:0-38132 GCA_021234155.1 Isoetes taiwanensis | reverse complement strand
GACTTGTTGAGCTAGTGGCGAGTTAGAAGAGCATGCCAAACTGATGAGTTTGGTCTTGTATGTAATTATCCGGGTCAATGGGACCCCATACTTTTTATTGAGCATGTATATAGTCTCGTGTATGTTTAACTTAGATGTTAACGATGTTGGTCAGCTTGTTACAAACCCAGGGGCTAGCCATCCGTTCGGTTGGCATCGAGGAAAGTTTAGACACCTTGGACGGGGAATTAAGGGCTAAGAGTTCAAAAGAGATTCTACTATAAAAGTAGAACGGTTTTGTTGTTTGAAGTAAATGCACCAGCCACGATAAGTTAAGAGAGGAAGGAAAGAGCATAGATCTAAGGAGATTGATAGTATCTTGAGTTTGATTATTATTCTATGCTATGTAAAGGTAGAAAGCTAATGGAATCACGGTTCATCAAGGATGGTTGAAAGTCAAAAGCGAGGATGAAATGTTAAGAAGGATATTTTCATGCAAGGGTATGAGCGATGGGCCATGATAATTGTGAAGGTATGTTCCTACAAATCTCAATAAGCGGTAGATTGTCTAATGGTGGACCACGTTGCGGCGTTAGACCATGTGTGTAGGAGTTGTAGGGCTTGGCAAAATGCGGTGCTAGGGTTGTGAGGGCTCATGAGCAGTGCTTAAAGAGGTAAATTCAAGGGTTTAGGAAGTTGTTAGCTATGTTGAGTAGGTTCTTTTTTGAGAAATCACAATAAACTATGTTCATAATCTTTTAGGATCCCTTGAAATTACTTGTCTTGGGTTGTATAGCTATAAGATACACGGTGGGGGTGTGATTATGTTTTATTTGTCACTTTTGGATTTGGCCACCCAAGATGTGTCATATGAATATGTATCTAGTCCGTAAATTTTGAGTATCTCTTTCCATAGTGGGCTTAGTATTTCATGATAGTGCGCTATTTATCCTTAGTGCGAAAAGTGGATTAACCCTATAATGTGAGATGTTTGCTCGTTAGCTTGGACATCCGTAGTAAATAATTCAAACTTGTTGCTTGGAATTTTACCATAAATAGTGAAGTTAAGTCAGTTTCAAACTTTATACATGCTAGTGGCAAGGTTGATGCACTTGAAGTATGTGATAGATTAAGTTGGGACTACACCAATTTGGAATTAGAAAAAAAAATGGTGGAGCTTAAGCCTATATGGGTTAATACTTGAAGTTTTTGTATGATGTGGAAGGTATTGGGAATACCCATGTTCTATTGCTATTGTGGCGAAATGTGCAATTGAGAAGACTTAAAATTAGAATAAAACATGCCTAGTTGGCTAAAAGCAGCCTTTTGCATTTAAAAGTAGTAGAAGCGGTGTTAGCCGCATTGAGCGGTGCCTTATAGGGTAGGTTATGCCACATATTAAGGTTGGAAAGCATGTGTACCTCAAAACTCACTCGAGGACATGAGTTGAATTTTACAAAGGGAGAGAATGCTGCCGAACCTAGTGGCTTACTTTATCTCGGTATAAGAGGGTGTAGATCATCTAGCGGCCTTGTTGATATCGTCCATGGGTTATGCTAAGCGATGGTATTTTAAAACTATAGAAATATATTGGCAAGGTTATATAGCGAAGGTGTTGGATTAATGTGTAGTGGACTTGTAAAATATGATAAGCATGCATTAGATTGCATGCATGTACATCACATTATGTTGCGTGCATGTCATGTCGCATGCATGACACTTGTCTAGCATGCATATGCATTGAGATTTAGTCATTGTATATATATTGGATGTGAACAAAGGAGAGGGTGCCTTGGTTTGGTGAAGGATCGTGTTTGTGTTCTCCTCTACCTATTCTCTAGAGGAGGAGGCCGTATTCGGTTGTAGAACGATAGCGTAGCTTAGGAAGGAGTCTGCGATGGGAAGGCGAGGAAATAGAATCAAGAAAAGCGATCTAGTCGATAGGAAGCTTTCAATCAATCCAAAGCGAGGTGGGGATTTGACGCAGTGCTTGGGGATTTGATGAGTGCTTGGTCTATTGTATTGCTTGGTTATGCTTCTAGTAGAATATGTGAATTATCTCTAGGGCGTTAGTGTAATTATGGTATTACACGAAGATATGGTTGCTTATATGTTAAAGGAGTTCATGTTCTTGCTTTGAGATGTGCAATGATGTGTTGTCACTTGGATATGAAAATATCTTGGTATGAACCTCATTCTATTGTATTGCATTGTTTTGTGGTTGTTCTTGGGCGTAAGATGTATTGTAAAGTCATGATGGATGATGTTGCATCTTGCATTACCAACGGACCACCTTCTCGAGAGGTGGAATGGCCGTGAGATTCTCGTGATCCCGCCAGATGGCTGGTGGATGGCATATTGCATTTATGGCCCACCTTGAGGGGTGGGTGGCCGTGTGAACTCATGATCCGAGCCGAGAGCCTGTTGGATGAGTTTAGCCCTGTGACGCATGTGGATGGAGAGAGTGGTCTCCTTGGGGTCGCAACCCAAGGATTACGCAGCATATGTGCACACATACGTAAGATTGATGTGAATGTAAACATGCTTGTAGCCCGAGTTCTAACTAATGCAGGGCGTAGTGGAAGCGAGTAAAATTGTTGTTGTTCTTATCTTTGATGGTTATGGTAGATTACAGGTGGTTGATGTTGTGGATGCTCCCGAAATGTTCCTCCCACTTAGTCCTTGTGGACTAACCCCCTTGCATTGTTTGTGTATGTTTAAGAGGGTACGTCCTGAGCTGAGAATGCAGTATTCGAATGGAGAGTCTAGGGATGAGGGTGCGACAGCAGGAGTGTTTTTCAAAGTCGTCTTCGGTGACTTATAAGGAGGACTTGTTGAGCTAGTATGAGTTGTTAGCATGCCAAACTCCGATGAGTTTGGTCTTGTATGTAATTATCTGGTCAATGGGACTATACTTTATTGAGCATGTATATAAGTCTCGTGTATGTTTAACTTAGATGTTAAACGTGTTGGTGCAACTTGACTAGCCAAGGGGCTAGGTCCGTTTCACATCCCACATCTAGATCTCCCTCACCTACAATGGAAACACCTGCTCAAATGATAGCTCCACCTCCACAGCAAAGATTTGGTAAGAAAGACCAAGACCTTGATGAAGTGGATATTTTGCTCAAAAATTCTAAGGTGAGTGTGGATCTGTTCATTGTTAAAGATTGCACCCGGCTTCTGAAAAAAGGTGCTCCAAAGAAACTAGTGGTGAACAATTACACACTCACCCCCCGATTTTGGTCCATTTAGGAAAACATGGAGTTTTGGTAGGTCTACATGTCCTCGTTTTCAAATAATCCTACATGTGGATTTGTGGAGGCATGGTTTTGTTAGATAATGGTGTTCTTTTTAGGTGGACTAAAACATCCACTGTTGTTTTGTAGTTTCTTCTATTGTGACATGTCATTTTATAATACAATCCACTGTGGAAAGAATACTTGAATTTTTACATGTCTAATAATTCTATTGTCACATGTCTTTATAGATGTAGGAAAGAATATTTGATTCTCTACATGTCCTATACTTCCATTCACATGTCTTTATAGTAGTAGGATAGAGTACTTTATTTGCTAAGGCATTGTAGTAAAGAATACATAAATTACGACATGTGTAATACTTCTATTGTCACATGTCTTTATAGAAGTAGGAAAGAATACTTGATTCTCTACATGTCGTATGCTTCCATGTCACATGTCTTTATAGTAGTAGAACCAGTACTTTATTTACTAAGGCATTGTAGGAAAGAATACATGAATTATGACATGTGTAATACTTCTATTGTCACATGTCTTTATAGAAGTAGGAAAAGAATACTTGATTCTCTACATGTCATATCCTTCCATATCCACGGGTCTTTATAGTGGTAGGGCCGAGTACTTGATTTGCTACATGTGATGCACGTTACGCACGATCACATGTTCTTATACTAGTATTCCATGCAAGACAAGTTACTTCAACTACTTCAATTACTTAACGCCTATTTTTGCATAACAAAACCATCAAGAATTTGATTTGTATTCCTTGGCGAGTGCGGGACCATTTGCAACAAATCCCTAAGCATTAATGTCATAGGACCACAAAAATCCTAACAATATCCCTAACGTCATCAAGTCCATGTCCATGTCATTCATATCTTGCCTTGGTCATTCATGCGTTGGAGCCTACGTTGGCATGTTGGGCGTTAGGTGGCATGTTTTGATAGTAGGTGTCATGTTAGAGCTCACGTGGCATGTTGGAGCCGGGTGGCATGTTGCGGCCCTCGGTGGCATGTTGGGCCTACGATGGTGGCATATTTGAGCCGCGTTGGCATGCTTGAGCCTAGGTGGCGTTGGAGCCAACTTGGCATGTTGGAGCCTATGTGGGCATGTTGGAGCTCACGTGGCATGTTGGAGCCCAGTGGCATGTTGGAGCCTAGGTGGCATGCTAGGTGGCATGTTGGAGCCCACGTGTACGCGTTGGAGCCTTGGTGGCATGCTGGAGCCCACGTGGCATGTTGGAGCCTAGTTGGCATGTTGGAGCCTACGGGCATGTTGAAGCCTTGGTGGCATGTTGGAGCCTATGTGGCATATTTGAGCCACCTTGGCGTGGAGCCTAGGTGGCATGTTGGAAACCAACTTGGCATGTTGGAGCTCGGTGGCATGTTGGAGCCTAGGTGGCATGTTGGACCCTAGGTGGCATGCTAGGTGGCATGTTGGAGCCGTGGCATGTTGGGCGTGGGTGGCATGTTGAACCTGGGTGGCATGTTGGAGCCCTATGTGGCATGTTGGAGCCTAGGTGGCATGTTTTAGCCACCTTGGCAGCCTGAGCCTAGGTGGCATGTTGGAGCCACCTTGGCATGTTGAACTAGGTGGCATGTTGGAGCCTAGGTGGCACCTTGGAGTCTAGGTGGCATGCTGGAGCCTCACGAGGCATGTTAGACCTAGTTGGCATGTTGGACCCTACGTGGCATGTTGAAGCGGTGGCATGTTGGAACCACCTTGGCATATTTGAAACCTTGGCATGCGTAGAGCCAACTTGGCATGTTGGAGCCAACGGCATGTTGGAACTCGTGGCATGTTGGAGCCAGGTGGCATGTTATAGCCTAGGTGGCGGACCACCATCGGTGCTCATTCGGGAGGGCAAATGCCAATGCCTCCCTTCCTGAAACAGGTTTCCCTATCCGACCATTGAATTCTCCATTCAGGGTAACTTGCTTGGGCGGGCTCAAAAATTCAAGATACATCCCGAGAACATATCAAACCCTTAAGTGTCTGCGGTCGGCCCGTGTAAAGTGTTTTGTCGTTCGGGCGTACAAAGGCTCCGGGAATGGAGATTTGACTTAGCCATATCGTCCAAATAGAGAAATTATCCTAGGGACCAAGTTACATGGTCATTTTGCGGCAAAAGAAACGAACCCTCTACATGGCGTTGTGCGCACCCTCGCTAAAAGGCCAATTCCTTCTGACGTGTTGGACATGAGCTACTTTGAAAAACTAGGGGCTTGGGGGTGGTTTTCCCCACGAAACTTGGTCTCGAGGGTAATATCCGATGTTTTACGGTCCCGTTGGCGGTCGGATCATAGTTAGGGTGGGAGAGTTGCGGGTTAAGTGGCCAAGGACCCTCCGATAGGACCTTTGGGGCGAACTTCTTCGGAAGATTTTGGGGCTCCATCTTAAAAAAGGCATGCCCTCCCACTACCTCATGACATTGTGCAAGAACACGGTCAATCGGCTGGGGTATGGCCTCGAGCGTAAACCACGTGCGTTGCTAGGTTATTGTAGGGTTCACGTTATGGAGGCCGAATTTTTCAGTTGCACTTGAGACATGGTGAAGTTGCAGTTGAAAACAAGAAGCAATAAAACCTGTCGAAATGGGGTTTGGATTTCACCAGAAGGGCTTTCCTACCGGTGCTCTCAGGAGGGCAAATGCCAATGCACCTCCCTTCCGAACCGGTTTCCCTATCCGGCCGGTTGAATTCTCCATTCAAGTAACTTGCTTTGAGCACGCTCAAGAAAATTCAAGATAAATGGGAGAACATATCCCTCGCGAAAGTGTCTTGAAAATAGTGTAGAAACCCAGTGTTTTGTCGTTCGGGCAGTACAAAGGCTCGGAATGGAGATTTGACTTCTCCATGTAATTCAAGAAGCGACAAAATTACCCTAGGGACCAAGTTACCGCGGTCATTTTTTGCGACAAAAGAAACCACGAACCCTCTACATAGCGATGTGCACCCTCAGCTAAGGCCAATTCCTCTGAGCGTGTTGGACATGAGCTATTTTGGCTTAGGAGCGCGGGTGGTCTTCGCCCACAAAACTTGGTCTCAAAGGGTAATGTCGATGTTTGAGTGGTTGGCGGTCGGATCCCACGGTTAGAGGGTGGGAGGGTTGCCCGTCCGTGGCAGGACCCTCCCGAGAGGACCTTTGGGACGAACTTCTTACCGGAAGGTTTTAGGGCTCCATCTTCGGCATCAGCCCCTCCACTACCTCATGACATTGTGCGAAGATCACGGTCCAATCTGGCTAGGGTATGGCCTCCCTCGAGCGTAAACCACGTGCGTTGCTAGAGTTATTGTAGGGTTTAACGTTATGGAAGTCGAGTTTCATTCGGTTGCACTTGAGACATGGTCGAAAAGTTGCGGTTGAAAACAAGCAATAGAAACTGTCGAAATGGGGTTTGGATTTACGGGGCTTTCCTACGGTGCTCCTCTAGGAGGGCAAATGCTAATGCCTCCCTTTAGAACCGGTTTCCCTATCCGGCCCCATTGAATTCTCCATTCAAGTAACACTTGCTTTGGCGGGGCTCAATCAAAATTCAAGATACGTCGAGGAGAACATATCCCCGCAAAGGTGTCTGCGGTCGTAGTGTAGAAACCCAAGTGTTTTGTCGTTCGGCAAGACAAAGGCTCCGGAATGGAATTTGACTTATGCCATGTCGTCGAAACCACAAAATTACCCTAGGGACCAAGTTACTGGGTCATTTTTTGCAACAAAGAAACACGAACCCTCTACATAG
Source organism: Isoetes taiwanensis (assembly GCA_021234155.1). Lineage (NCBI taxonomy): Eukaryota > Viridiplantae > Streptophyta > Lycopodiopsida > Isoetales > Isoetaceae > Isoetes > Isoetes taiwanensis. Next base: position 31,157 of record JAJEKV010001046.1, on the reverse strand, counting down.
CGATGATGCGCACCCTCGCTAAGGCCAATTCACTACGAGCGTGTTGGACATGAGCTATTTTGGCACTTCCGGGGCGGGGTGGTCTTACGCCCACAAAACTTGGTCTCCGGGGTAATGTCGATGTTTCAAGTCCGCTAAGTGGGATCACGCCGAGGGTGGGAGAGTTGCTGCCCGGTGGCCAGGACCCTCCAGAGAGGACCTTTGGGGCCGAACCCCTTCCGGAAGGTTTTAGGGCTCGCGTCTTACGGTGTCAACGCCCTCCCACTACCTCATTGACATTGTGCAAGATCCGGTCCAATCGGCTGGGGGTATGGCCTCGGAACGTAAACCACGTGTGTTGCTAGGTTATTGTAGGGTTTTACGTTATGGAGAAGTCGGTTTTATTTGCACTTGAGACATGGTCGAAGTTGCGCTTTGAAAACAAGAAGCAATAAAACTGTCGAAATGGGGTTTGGTTTATCGAGTGGGCTTTCCCTACCGGTGCTCCTCAGGGAGGCAAATGCCAATGCCTCCCTTTCCGAACCGGTTCCCTATCCACCGCTGAATTCTCCATTCAAGTAACTTGCTTCCCGGCGTGCTCAAGAAAATTCAAAGATCGGTCAGGAGAACATATCCTAAAAGTGTCTGTAGGTCGGCCCGGTGTAGAAACCCCAAGTGTTTTGTCGTTCGGGCGGCATAAAAGCTCCGGAATGGAGATTTGACTTTCGCCATGTCGTCCCAAGCTTGGAAATTACCCTAGGGACCAAGTTACACGGTCATTTTTGCAAGCAAAAAGAAACGAACCCTCTACATGGCGTGATTACGCACCCTCGCTAAGGCCAATTCACTACGAACGTGTTGGACATGAGCTACTTTGGCTTCCGGGCGGGGTGATGTTCGCCCAATGCGAACCTGGTCTCCGGGGTAATGTCGATGTTTCGAGTCCGTTGGCAGAGTCGAGATCACAGCCCGGGTGGAGTTGCCCGTCCGTGGCCAAAAGGACCCTCCAGAGAGAGGACCTTTGGGACGAACTTTCTTCGGAAGGTTTTAGGGCTCCGTCTTAAAGCCAACGCCCTCCCACTACCTCATGACATTGTGCAAGATCCCGGTCCAACTCGGCTAGGGTATGGCCTCCAAAGGCGCAAACCACGTGCCTTGCCATGGGTTATTGTAGGGTTTACGTTATGGAGGCCAAAATGTGGTCGATTGCACTTGGGACCACGATGTACCTTTTTTTTTCAACATGCATGCGAGCCATGGCAACTGAAATAATAGACTTTGGATATCTATTGGCGATCCCGCAATCATTTAAAAAATTTGCTACTACAAAATGTGTTCTTGACTTCTAATTGCCACAATCGAGGAGGATAAATCAAACCCCATTTCGCCGGTATTGCTTCTTGTTTTCAAGCTGCGCACTTCTCGACCATGTCTCAAGTGCAAGCTGAATAAAACTTCGACCTCCATAACGTAAACCCTACAATAACCTAGCAACGCCGCAAACCTCGGGTTCACGCTTGGAGGCCAAAACGTGGTCGACTTCTTTGATAACATGGTGGACCATTTCTAAACATGCATGGGGAGCCATAAGAACTGAAATAACAGAGTTTCGATCTATTGGCCAAGCCGAGTGATCCCAAACAATTTTGCTACTGCATAAGGCGCTCTAGGCTCTATAAGGCCACCTAGGCTCCAACTTGCCAAGGTGGCTCAAACATGCCACGCGGGCTCCTCCAGCATGCCAAGGTGGCTCAAACATGCCAAGGTGCTCAAACATGACACCTAGGATCCGACATGCCACCTAGGCTCAAACATGCAAAGGTGGCTCAAACATGCCACGGGCTCACCTAGGCTCCAACATGCCAAGGTGGTTCAAACATGCCATCTTGGGCTCCAACATGCCAAGGTGGCTCAAACATGCCAAGGTGGCTCAATCATGCCACCTAGGCTCAAATATGCCAAGGTGGCTCAAACATGCCATGTGGGCTCTAACATGCCACCTAGGTTCCAGCATGCCAAGGTGGCTCAAACGTCTCACGTGGGCTCAAACATGCCAAGGTGGCTCAAACATGCCACGTGGGCTCCAACATGCCACCTAGGCTCAAACATGCCATGTGGGCTCCAACATGCCATCTAGGCTCCAACATGACAAGGTGGCTCCAACATATCACCTAGGCTCTAACATGATCAAACATGCCAAGGTGGCTCAAACATGCCACGCGGGCTCCAACATGCCACCTAGGCTCCAATAACATGCCAAGGTGGCTCAAACATGCCACCTAGGCTCCAACATGCCAAGGTGGCTCAAACATGCCACCGAAAAGTTCCAACCTGCCACCTAGGCTCAAACATGCCAAGGTGGCTCAAACATGGGCTCCAACATGCCACCTAGGCTCCAACATGCCAAGGTGGCTCAGGCATGCCACCTCGAAGCCCAACATGCCACCTAGGGTCTAACATGCCACATAAAATCCAACATGCCACCTAGACTCCAATATGACACCTAGCCCCAACATGCCACCTAGGCTCCAACATGCCAAGATGGCTGAAACATGCCACGGGCTCAAACATGCCACCTAGGCTCGATATGCCAAGGTGGCTCGAACATGCCACATGGGCTCCAATATGCCACCTAGGCTCTAACATGCTAAGGTGGCTCATGTTAAAATTTTCTCATGCAAGACTAGTGTTCCGGCCTAGTTCAATATCCTATGCGATTCTTGATCATATGGTCAGCGTTGCTTGTTTTTCTTTCTTATGCAAAAATAGTGGGTTTTTTTCCTCTAGAACCAAGAGCAATCACGACGGAAGTAATCCCTTTTACTTTCAGGCCGCGGGGCTATGGGCTTTTCACTTGTCATGGTTATATTTTTTTGCAGCCCAAAGAAATCCCAACCCCATCGCTTACGATCACAACATTTAATGTGGTTTTGGCCAATGGTTTTACCGGCGATATTTCCCTTCATGTATATGTGTATGGGGAGCATTTTTTTATAAAGGGTGTGAGTTGTATATTCCTCCACCCTTGATTTGGCATATTCAAGAAAAATATGTCTGGGATGCAATGATCCTCAAAACCTATAGCAAATCACCCATAAGAGTCCGTAGAGAGTCAATATGTAAGCCATGTATTAGATTTTTATAAGGAAAATTCCAAATATGCCCCTACATTTTCCCTTATTTCTCTATATGCCCTTATATTTTTCAAAATTCCAAAATTACCCCTTGCTTAACTATTTTTTATTTAACTATTTGATAATCTAGTCTTTATGGAATAGAACGATCATGGCGGCTTAATATATGTCGAAGATGGATTCTTGGTGTCGATTGCACAAAAGTCTACTTCTTCTCCATTAGGTCGACCGATTTAGGCTTTAAATCCCGATATGTTTGGCGTTTGCATAAGGCTACTTCTTCAAAGATTTGGTCCAGTATTAGACTTGAAAAGACAAATTTTGAAGTCATAAAGACATGTTTCTTTGGTGAATGCTTTGGGTTTCTCTGCAAATACCCATTCATATTCCTTGATACATCAAGATGAAGGGTTTAATTTTGAGAAGAAAGCATAGAATGATCGACGATTCGATCCCCACGTGAATTTTGCATGCGGATGAAACATCGATTCAATGGTGATTTAGAGAGTAGAATTGTGATTCAATGCATTTAGATAAATCGTCATCGATTTCACTCAAGCGATGCCTGAATCAAATTTTGGAGCTGCTACTCGTAACAATATATTTTCTTATAATAGCCACCGGTTTTTTTGCACTATATCCGATTCTGAAGGGTATTTTTGAAATTTTTATGATTCTAGGGGCATAATTTGAAAATATGGGAAAATGTAAGGGCTTATGAACGGGCGAGATGGGGCAAGATGAATGGCCTGGATTTCGATCCATGTCCCTTCATCCCATTGGTTGGTCTAAACGACAGTTCCCGCCTGCCCTGTATCCCGCCTTGGCGGCTTTGCTATGGCCATGACGATGGCTCCAGCTTTGCTAGGGCTCCTGCTATGGCGATGCCGATGGCGCACCGAAGCTTAACAGTGCACTGAGGATAACCCACATGCATCTTCCGTTTTTCGGCTTAGCGGTGCATTGTAGCTAGAAAATGGCGATGGCAAATCGGTGAAAGGATGAAGCCGCCCGGCCTCTTAATATCTAGCACTAACACCCGCTTTACCCTATGCTCTAGCTATGGCGATGGCTTCTTATCTTGCATCTATTTTTGATGGCTGTTTGCTGGAGCGAAAGACAGGCCAGTATGGAGTTGCTAAAAATGGTGGATCTCAAATCACACAAGCTGCCTGGATTCTAGCCCGCGCTTTACTGATATTTGTGTTTTTGCGCATCTTGTAAAAGTGATTATTTCTTCCTTGTTTTTTCGTCAAGTGATCCTATTTTGTTCCGAACAGAGGAATAAACCTGGCGGGGGCAACTTGGAAATGCCGAAAAGCCATTATGTGTCAAAATCCCGGGTTTTAGGTCGCGGTAAGAGCCAAAAAAATAATCAATACTTTATCACGTCAATATTTGTCAATACTCTAGGTTTTGGCTTTGCTTTTGATTAAAGCTGAAGACTCGCGATTTGACAAAGAAACTCCGATCCAAGTTCCAAAATGGGGCAATGAGTTTTCCAAATTTTTCTAGCGTATCATGTGAGCTAAGTTCTTCCTAACTTAAAATCAAAATCTTTCAAACTTTTTTTTCGATGTTTTTGCGAAAAGTAAGACCTGATATGCTAAATCTTATTTATAATGAACTAGATGAAGGCGGATACAATCTTTCCGAGGTAGGCAAGAAGCAAAAGATAAGGTCGAGCAGACTTTTTTGCCTTTTTTGGGCTAATTTGTTTCAAATAAAACCAGGATTGGAGAGGCCAAAGAAGTGCAATGGTGAATGGATAGTTTTTTTAGTTGAATACAACTCAATGTAAAACTTATTCATGTGATATATCCCCCTGAAATGGGTCTGAAATATATCTTAGTAATGTGTCTTTTGACATAAAAAACCATTTGGTTCAATACGCATTTGGGTGTTCAAACAATAGAACTGATGTGTATTTGGATTGCCTTATGGAATATGGGCTTGTTTGGGTTCGATACCCAAAGGCTTTCTTATCGTAAATTAAACAAAATCAATAAAACATTATATGTTGTATATGAAAAATAAAACATCATTATATTGACATTTTAAATATTGCTATATGCTAATATTTTTTTAAATGTGTGCCATGTGTCAATATTTGATTACTTAGAAGACTCCACGTGTCGATATTTGATTAGTTATAATGATGTTTTTTTATTTAAAAAGTATGACACGTGTCAATATTTCTTAGTTAAAAGACACATCGGAAACAACGCCTCGTTTTTTTCTATATGTTATAATAATGCTTTTTTACATGTCCTTATTTTTTAAAATCAATACTTAGTAGCATAAAAAACAATAGCTAGATTTTAATAACACATGTGGTACTTTGCTGGGATAACATGTAATTTTTTTAAAAACGATCTTACTTTGACGTTGAATTTAGTTTTCACGTGTGCTAATATCGAGACCCCGCGTGTAATTCCGAAGACAAAGACAACAGTGAAGAAAAAAGTACACGTTGAAAAAAATTCACAAAAACTATGTCAATTTTTTCTATGGCGTGGATTTTTCTGCCAAAAGACCACCGTGGAAATTTCTGCCAAAAAACCACTGTCTCTTTATGCAAATCCGGATAAACGGGCCACGTGGACTTTTGGGGTCATTTTGGTGTTGTTTTTGGCGTAAAACAACACTTCCGTACAACTAAAAAACAACTGTGGACCAAAAATTGGGGTCAGTGTGTTAAATGCTTGTATAAACTTTACTGATGCCACTGATCTCATTTTAGCACAGAATGAAGAAGACCCTGGTGCATTTACATGTTCAGCTGCTCTAGGAGGTTTTACCTTTTCCAATGTATTACTTGATGGGGGATCTCCCCTGAACATCATGCCATATCACATCATGAAGTGTGGATTCGAGGTGGACAAGAGAGCTTCTATATTACTAAGATCTTTTTATAATGCTAAAATTACTCCTATTGGTGTGGTGACTAAGGTGCCTGTTAATACAGAAGGCATAACTGTAGCTGCTAACTTTATTGTGGTGGCTTTTGAAGATATAGGAGATGAATCTGATATCTATGACCTACTTTTAGGAAGGAGATGGTTAGCTACTTGTGGATGCTGACCATCACAGGTCTCAAGGGAGATGTACCATCTCCAATGGCTCTCAAACTGCTACTATTTACAACCAAGAAGGCTCCTGTGACTCCAAAGAAGAGGTAACCTTTATTAAAGAAATGCTAATGGAGGAGCCTTTGGGATCTTACAGGTTAAAAAACACCAAACCAAGAAAATATGAAACGGTTCCCCTTATAATGGAGTGTGCACTTCCCAAAGCAAACAAGGACCAAATAGGTTTTCTATGGTTTGATGGAGGTATCTCTAAAAACTAAATGTTGCATCATCTGCTATTTTGAAAGATTCTTCTCACAAACTCTTAGCTAAGGTAGGGAGAATTTTTTCCTCAAGTCACTTCTAATGTGGCGAATATAAAGCTTTGATTGCAGGTCTTCAAGAAGCCAAAGCTATGGATATTGCCAATATCCATATATTTATGGTGATTCACAATTAATTTGCGACAAGTTTAGTGGAGATTATCAAACAAAAAATACGATATGGAGCTTTTTGAAGAATCGGGCAATGGAAGTGCTCTCAAGTTTTGCTTCATGGAGGATCACTCATATCCCAAGAGAAAAGAATTTTGAGGTCGATGCCCCTGTGGAAACTCTCATGTCACATTTGACCCAGGAGCTATTCCGAAGATGACCTTGATGACAATGAAGTAAAAGCACTCTGTCCTCTTTGACCATTGATGCATCGAAAAGAAGGAGACCAAGAGATTGTGATCACAAAAAATGGTACACCTAGAACTCGTTTTGTTGGAGATTTGATTGAATATCAAAAGCAGAGGAGCATACAAATGTTTTTGAAGAAAGAAAAGATGTATTTGACTATTCATTCGAACTATCGTGTATCAAAACCAGGTATGCCAATTTGAAATTAAAATCAAGGAAGGTTGTAAACCTGTTTTTCAAAAAAAGTAAGGAGGATTAATGCCTCCCTTATGGGGCTAATAAAGGATGAATTGAACAAGATGTTAGATGCAGGTGTGATTATTGAAATCATTAATCCGCATCATCTTGCATTGTTCCCCTGTAGAAGAAAAGTGGTGCTTTAAGAATTTGCATTGATTATCGAGATCTCAACAAAGCCACCATCAAGGATTGTTACCCTTTGCCTTTTTTAGAAGAGATCTTATATGTTTGTAGCGGTAAGGAAGTGTATTCATTTTTGGGTGGATTCTCGAGATTCAACCCGGTCGAAGATCAAAGAAGAAGACCAGCCAAAAACTTCTTTTATCACTCCACAGGGTACATATGCTATGAGAATGCCTTTTGGTTTGATGAATGCTCCAGCCACCTTCCAAAGAGCAATGGATGTTATTTTCAAATCCATGTCTGCTGAGGAGTTCAGGGTGTATTTAGATGACCTTTGCTTAGGTTCTCATCCATCTAATCATGTGGAGTTACTTGCAAAAATTTGCTCTTTGTGCGGGGAGTTCGAGTCAATCTAAATCCAAAGAAATGCATTTTTTTTTGCATCAAAAGGACAACTCTTAGGGCATGAAGTATCCGACCAAGGCATTCAAGTTGCTCAAGACAAGATTGAAGCTCTCAAAAAATTAGCACCCCAAGAATCTAAAACGGGTCAAAAGCTTTGTTGGTGCGACAAGTTTTCTTAGGATGTATACTCCTAATTTTGCCCATATTTTAAGCCCCATCTCTAGATTGACAAGGGTAGGTAAGTTCTCTAAGTCCTGAAGTAAGCATATACCTATCACATGGACTTGGGAATGCCAAGAGGCTTTTGACTTTCTTATTCTATCCATATGTGAAGCCACCCTCTTGAGAAAACCAGATTTGAATATGCCATTTGAAGTTTATATTATTGTTACTAAAAAGCTATAGGATTAGCCATTTTGCTGGGGATAAGCATACCATAGTATTTGCAAGTAAACAATGGTCTCCGCTCTAGAGGAGAGATATACCGAGAATAGAAAAAAGTCTTTCGCCCTCATGTTTCTTATCAATAGGCAAGGACACTGCTTCGAAAGAGTCAAGTCCAAGTCTACATGAAGCAAAATCCAATGGGTCTATTGTTTGGTAAAGCAACCAAAGAAACCAAAAAATCCAAAGATGGGCTTGTAAGTTGCAAAGCTATGATATTTCGTGTAAAAGAATTACATTTGGTACGCAAGTCCTAGCCTTTATTTGCCTTATATATTTTTGACCATGAGGATGAGTTGGATATCTGTGACATTTCACTTTGGCAAGAGCTCATGTAGAGGTAACTCCAGATCGAGGTTGATGGTGGTTGGCAACAACCTATTAGAGACTTCTTACAACATGGAATCATCTCCTCAAGTTTCACTTCAAACCAAAAAAGGAGACTCAAGGATAAATGCAGGCAATTCAAGACGATAGACAATGTTTTGTGCAAAGTCAACCGAGATGGAGTCTTGTTGAGGTGTGTGAATGAAAGTGAGTCCGCTCTAATCATCGGGAAATGCACAAAGGTATTTGTGGAGGGCATTTCCGGGTGATACTACAAAGAAAAAGATTCTCGGTCCGGATATTATTGGCCTAATCTTGTTTTTAAAGATTGTTATGATATTATAAAGACTTGCCATCAATGCCAAATCTTTAGCAAAAGAATTTTACTTCCAGCTGCCCTTAATCCCATCATATCTCCAGGCCCCTTTCAAATTTGGGGATTAGATTATATTGGCCCTATGAATCCTTCTTCTGCAGGTCAACATCAACATATCATTGTGGCCACAGATTATTTTACTAAATGGGCGTAAGCTATACCTTTGAGGCGTGCTAATGTCGCTACAACCCATGATTTTTACATGAGTATGTTTGTTCCAGTTTGGTATTCCTTTTCGCCAGCATTCGATAGGGCACACCTTTTGTTAATGAAGTTATTGCTAACTTGTTGGACATCTTAAAGGTCAAGCATACCAAGAGCTCCTCATATTATCCTCAAGATAATGGACAAGCTGAAGCCACTAATAAAGTGTTGAAAAGTATCTTGCAGAAGACAGTTGAGATCAATAAGAGAGATTGGCATGTCAAAATAGTGGATGCACTTTGGGCTTATAGAGTCACTATCAAAACAGCTACAAATCATACACCCTTCAATTTGGTTTATGGCATAGAGGCAGATCTTACCAAGGAACTTGAGTTGCCTTCCCCGAGGTTAGCTTATAAACTATGTTTACCTTTTGAACATGCCTTGCGAGAAAGATTGGATGCCTTGCTACACCTAGATGAATATAGGATGGAGGTCGAGAATACTAATTATTTGAAAAGGCCAAAAGATCCGGCTGCTTTTAAAGTCGCACATAGGATACAAGGCACTTTTAGAGAAGGAGAACTTGTCCTCAAGTGGAATAAGTCAAAAGAAGACTCAGCAGGCAAATTTGATAATATTTGGGAGGGACCTTTTGTGGTGCAGAAAGCTGCAGGTACCAACTCATATTGGCTACAAGAAGTTGCCACAGGAATGCTGTTACCAAATCCTATTAATGTCTTGCATCTGAAGAGGTATTGGGACCAGCATGCTTGCTTGTCCCTCTTTTTGCATTAGGAATGCTGTTACCAAATCCTATTAATGTCTTGCATCTGAAGAGGTATTGGGACCAGCATGCTTGCTTGTCCCTCTAATCAGCATGGTTAGATTTATTTAATTCTTTGAGCATGTTATTTTAATGGGTTAATTTTATGATTGTAGGTTGGGCTGACTTGAGGACAGTATGAATGATCTCAAGAAAAATATTGATTACTAATGTTTTACCAAGTGCCATATGCAGGAGCACCCTTTTTTCCTTCTTCATCCACCTGCCATAAGTGGTCCTGTTATTCATCTAGACTTCTTACTCCTATTCCCATAAAGGCACTCTGCAAATCAGCTTCACCACCATAGCAGAGTTGCAAGGTATTAAGATTAACTAGTTTATGTGTTTCCATGACAGGTGCACCCTTTTCCCATTTTTATTCATCTGCCATAAGTAGCCCTGCCATCCATTTAAACCTCTTATTCTTGTTGTTCATTTCCCCAGGAAGAAAGCACTCTGCAATTCAGCTTCACCATCCTAGCAGAGTTGCTCTTGAAGATATTAAGGAGACACACATTCTTTTGTTTTGGCGAGACCTCAACATTTTCACATTTTTCTTCCCCCATACACTCCATTTCCATCACTATCCTATCATGTTCACACTCATTCTCATTCTTTTTCACTTATCATATTCCATTCACATCCCCCCTCCACCACATTCATTTCTATTCCATCAACACTTGCACATTACACTCTCTCTCTACCATGATTCTCACTCAAGCACCTTGGTACAAGATTGAAGACCCTTTATGGCTGAGGGGACCAGCCATTCTTTTGTTTTGGCGAGATGTTGCCCCCAAAGGGCAACATGCTAATGGAGATCTATATGTTCAAACTAGGTCAATTCACTTTAGAAGACTAGGTCAAAGCTTGGAAATTCTTGTCATTCAACATTGTTATGGAGGTCAAAAGATGTTCATGCTTCAAGTCAAACAATGCTCAAGGTTCAAACTTCACAAGAGGTATTTTATTTGAAGTCAAATGCTTAGTCAGGAATATGCTCTAGAAGATTCTGGGTTATGAAGTTTGGAAGACATTGCTCGAAGTTTGGAAGTTAAAGTTTGGAAGATTCCCTTATATGGTTCCACCATTGTCACCTTGCTTAGCCATTTGTTAATTTTCCCATGACATCTTCCTTATTCATTCTTCATAACCACTTTTGCACCATTGCCCCCCCACATTTGCTTTTTCCTTGCCATAAAAACTTACTCCACACTTTGCTTAAGTCATGGACCTTGTTTTTTCTACATCCATATCTTATTACCTTCCATCTCCATCATCCACATGAGTCCTTGTTACCCCCATGGCCAACCTCTACTTTTTCACCTCTTGCCTTATGGTTACACCCTTATTGGTTCCCAACTCCCTCAAATTGGTTCCATGGCCCTAAGAACTTCAAATTTGGATATGGGTGCTCGATACCATGGTCTAAGCTTGCATCAAACTTCAAGAAAATATAAGCCTTAAGTTTGAACCATGGTAAAACTTTCAAAAAATCCAAAATACAGGAATATTCCCAGCATATCTAAGGGAAATACGCGAACCGTATCAAGGAACTTCACGGAATCTCTGACCATGAACCCTAAATTCTCTCTAATCATCATGCCTAATCGACTCTCTACCGCCTTCCTAACCCTGCTATTACTGGATTCCCGCTGCTCCTAAACTTAATGAACCACAAATCAAGCCCTAAGATACTAGAACCACTAAATTTGAAAATATATATGGGAAAACTGGATCCGAGAAAATTTTGAAGGCCCGTATATTCGGGATCATACATTGATCATTGCTGAGCAAGATCTGGACGATCCTTGAAGTTCTTGAGCTCTCCTCAACTGGATCTTCAAGATTTAGTTGACATTACTTTCAGAAATTACCTTATGACTTTTGATGATTATTTTCTTGTACTTGAGACTATGAAGCCTTATTTGTTGTTATCTTGATATATTTACCTTCATATTGACTGTCAAGTTGTTGAATTTTTCTCTGATATTCCCCTTATCAATGCTTGCCACAAAAACTTCTATAGAAAAATCCCTGAGTGTTTTTAGCACCTTTGGCCTATCTGCCACCTATCCTTGGGTGTTAAGAAATCCAAAGGAGTTGGAATCATTCGAAAACACCAAGTATAGCTCAAATTCAAAAAAATTGCTCTCGGGTTTGAACAGTTTTGACTGTACTTTGCCAAATCCATTTACAAAAAATACCTCTACACCTCTAAATGAGGATTTGACTGCTTGCCTCTCTTCCCTAGCATCATTGCAACCTATCTGCTTTGGAAATTCTCAAAAAAGTCATTGGCAAATCCAAATCCCAATTTCTGATCACTGTTTTTTACATTTGACCTCTATTGACCAAAATTTGACCTCAATTTGAGCTCGAATAACTCACAGATTAAATCTCTGACTTGGTCAGAGGCTTTACTGTTGGTTACCTACAACTTTTTGACCAAGTCTACAGCATCTGACTTAATAAATCAATTTGCATCTCAACACCACAATTGTTTTGGCAAAGGTGCCATTTTCTGGAAATGGGAAAGGTATAGAACTCAAGCTTTTTGAACTTATCTTTGGAATTTTCTTGCATAGACTGATCACCTTAAGTGATCTGGAGGTCCTAACCCCAATTTGAGTGAAAACTCGAATTGGTTTCTTCTGGTTGACCTTTAAGCCAGGTTTAGGGTCAACACTCCCCACCTTGGATACCTGCATGATCCCTGCAACACATTCCATGTATGCAATTTTTAACATTTACCTCGAGGTAATATTTGAGTTAATTATTATGATCACATCCCTTATTTCATAATTTATTATAGCAAGGTAATTTCTCAACCTTTACTTAAATTAACACTTAATATTCACGAGACTTTTATAATTTCCACACTTAATATTAATAAAGTTTTCAAAATTTTATAATTTAAAGGTCCATTTCATCTCCTTACAACATGTTATGACAAAATATGTGTTGCGAGTCTTCGCAATGTGGTCCTCCTGCCGTTTAGATCCTTCTATTGGCCTGCAGGTCCAACACTACGTTAGTACACATTTATTTATTATAAGGTTAGTTATTAAGGAACCATTTACTTAATTACACTAGTCCCCAGGCGTAGGAAGAGGATGCTTCTTCCATCATGGCCATGGAGACAACGCTCTATAATAGGATGATCACTACTGCCTTCGTCGCCCGTGGCATGGAGGATGGCGTCCTCCCCGTAGTAGGCATTGACTAGAGGTACTTTCCTATCAATGCATGAACTAAATGACCTCTTATCTCTCAATTTCGTCTACTTCTGTGGCACGGAAGTAGACTTCTTAATCTACCTTCTACTCACCTATCAGTTCAGTGTCAACTACTTCGGTGACGAGCCGCCATAAATTGAGGGTACTGCCTCTCTAAATCTGATTGTAGTACCCATGTAGCATCTTCTACAGGTAATGTGTCCACTTCACTATGTATTAGAGAATTTGGGATCTTCTTGTCTTCTTATAGGGCCTGTCAAGAAGAACCTCTGGGACAATCTCGAGTTGATCGTCCTCCGATCTCTCCTTTGGATTAGGAGTGTGCCTCTTCAAGAGACTTATGTGGAAGACTGTATAGATCTTCAAGTGTACTGGCAGGTCCAACTTGTAGGATTGGTTACCTACTCTTTAGGTTATCCTGAAGGGCCCAGCCCACTTTGGAGAAAGCTTCTTGCAATTGCTGATGCGGAGCTTCGCTTGTTTGACCTTGATCTTAGCCACACTTTGTCTCCTATTTGGAACTCTCTTACTGTTTTGTGCTTATCCGCTATGCTCTTCTACCAGCTCCTTGTTGCAAGAAGATATCCTCTGCACTTCCTCCACCAACTGTTGCATGTCAGCTAGCATCTGTTGAGATACTTCTACCTTGAACACGGGATTGTGCCAAAGTATCTGGACTCAAACACTATTAGCCATAGTTGATCATGAACGGCAACATTTGACATGACTCCTGTTTGGTGCTATTGTATGCAAACTCCACCAAGTGAATATAGTCGTCCTACTTTGATTGCTTGTTCCAGACGTAACTTCTCAACATGTCTTCAAGTATCCGATTCATACGCTCCATCTTCCCATCCGTCTGAGGATGATATGTCGTGCTCATCGACAACATCGTCTAAATGGTGGTGAAGAGATCTTGCCAAAATGCACTCATGAACTTCGAATCCCTATCCGAGGTTATCTCTCTCGGCATCCCATGGAGTCATAAGATCTCCTTTGTGAATAACACGGCGATATCCAATGCCCTATCCGTGGTCCTGCATGGCACAAAATGTGCCATTTTGAACAACTTGTCGACTACTACCATTAAGTCATCCTTGCCCTTATGGTTCTTGGGAGCCCTGTTAAAAATTCCATGCTTATTACTTCCCGTTTGGCATTTGGCACTGGCAATGGCTCTAACGCTCCTGGAATTCGAAGCTATTATGTCTTTGTCTACTGACATAGCTGACATTCTCGAATGTACCTGGCTATCTGCTTCTTCATGCCGGGCCAATAGTAGCAACTTCTTATCTTGAAGTATGTTTTCATGAAACTTATGTGGGCGGCTATTGGGCTATTGTGCGTGTCATGGAGTATCAACTTCCTGACTCCAGATGACTCTGGTACACACAATTTGTTCTTATGGTACAATAGGTTACCTTCCTTCTTAAAATGTTTGAAGGTTTCCCTCTCTTTGTCTGTTCTTGCCTTCTTAGAAAGGATTGCCCATGCTTCCTTAAAGTCTCGATCCGTTGGCAACATCTCTTCTGTCTTCTTGCCAAACTCACCGGTGAGTGTTGATATGGCGTTGCAATGGATTCTTGTCGTCAAAGGGTGCCTTGAGAGCGCGTTCGCAACCACGTTGAGCTTGCCTAGCTTGTACAATGTCAAAATCATACTCCCTTAGGAATTCCATCCATCTCCTTTGTCTCAAGTTGAGATGTGGTTGGGTGAAGATATACTGTAGACTCTGGTGGTCCGTATTTAATTGGAACTTCCTTCCCAATAGATAATGTCCCCATATTCTCAACGCTCTCACCACTGCTAGCGACTCCTGGTCATGGGTTGGGTAAAACGTTTCGGTTTTGTTAGCTTTGTTAACGCATCCAAGGCAAACTGAAGTCCAAGAGCTAACGACAAGGACCAAAGCAAATCTCAAAGTATATGAGACAGGCTAAGCCTCATTCTACTGGCATCATACATCACCAACATAATCATACCATCATAATTTCTTGCACCAATTCATATCATAAACTTAACTTCATTTGAGATTAGAGAAATTGAGATTACACATGAGAGAATCACATAATCATACTCAAAATATCATACTTCAACATAATATTATTCAACTGTTGCTGCTGCTAGGAGAGTATAGAAACTCCATTGTGCCAATAAGATCATTCTCTTCAGATAACTCCTCTTGAACAAAAGCCTCAAACATAATGCCTATCTAGCCACTTTTAATCCTCTAATCTCAGGGTTGTGCCCTATGGGTTGTGGGGGGTTAGAAACCTTCATCCACATTTTCATGCCCTTGGTGGTCCCCCTTTTGGGATTGGGTCAGCTCCTTTTCAGGACAGCCTCTGAGACCGGAAAGCGAACTCTTTGAATTTCTTAACACAGAACATCCTTTCATCAACACACTCAGGGTTCTCTGCTGCTGGTCCATTTGGAAACATAGAAATGAAGTGGCCATCAAACATATCGATCTTTGTCTTGGAGAATTGAAAGCCCAATTCCAGTTTCAACTAATGGAAAATTCTATGGCCCACAGAAATTTAAAGGGATCAGATTATGACAGGATGTGGGATGCCACTGGGTCCTTTCAGGGTCTGTATGGTTTCTTTGATATTTATTTTAACTATTTTGATGATTCTATTCACAGATTTCATCTTGAAGAGGCACTATGCGGAAGATCACATGCATGAAGTAGATCCGACGATTGAAATGCTGACCCCTATGGAGCTGATTGACACCTTGTTCTGGGTTAAAAAACAGAAATTATCAATTGTAAAGTCTTTGAGAAGCTGCTAGCAGATCAGAAATCTGGGATTGCAATCCTGAACTTAAGATGTATTTTGCTGCCAAGTTGGTGATCCATAAGAATGTGCGAGACTCCTGGATACTGCATTTGCTGGATGCATCCACTCTGGGTCCTACGGAGCTAGATCGATTGTTGTTCGAGCGTACCAGGGAGGCCTTTGCCATCGTTTCTCTGGATGGGGTGCTTGATGACTGAGCTACTGTCTCTCTTATACTCTGATACTCTCGATCTCAGATTTTGCATGTTACCATATATCTTTACAAGTAACATATACACACTGTCGTTCTACAAAAAAAAAAAAGCATTCCTCTTTATCCACTCACTTCCTTGCATAGGGAAAGAAAAAAATTGTGGCAGCTTTGTAAATTATCTTGCTAATGTATATAGTATGGAGCATATGGGCCAGGTATGTTCATGGAAACTCCAGGTAATTATTGAAGGGATCGTTTATTGAAGTGGTTTCATCTTATCACGACCTGAGAACTAGAAGAACGTTCTATTTCGTATCACGAGAATACTTCGGGAGCAAAAGAAGGAAGGTTGAATGGGAAGCACAAGAAGTCCTCATACCGTACATTTCCATCTATCCCAACATTTATGCCCTTCATTTGGGTTTTCCATTACCTTCGTAAATTAGCAGAGGATCCGCTATAACTATTCAAACCGAACTCGAAAGCAGAGGATTTTCCCTCACTGTCCAAACCTTAGGCATCAGGTTTGTTTGCTTGCCTGAAGGCCTTCAGTGCTTTTCTCCCGGCATGGACAGACTCAGAGAAGTTGTAGCTTTCTCTACCTACATCAAGGACTCATTTTAAGAACTTGTCCACAAGCTTACTCTTTGGGGGTTCCATAAGCTTTCTCTTGAAGCTTATTCTGAAGCTTGTCCATAAGCTTATTCTTGAAGCTTATTCTGATACATTTGTGGGCTGGACATTACATTTGTGGTCCATAAGCTTTTGCATTACTTTTGCTGCTTCTTCTACTATTTGTGTTGCCAATGATCGAATGAAAGGTTGAGAATATTGTAGGATCTAAGGCTGAAAATTATGTAGCTTTCATCTTTGCATGAAATTCTTCCCTTTAGTTCATTTAGAATTACGTACATTTATAGATTCCATGAACGAGATTTTGGAGGTACAAAAACACAGAGGGATTGGAAGTAGTAAATCACATGTACAAAAATTACAACAGAGGGATTTCTGTTTGTACTTTACGTTTTTGCCTAAACTTCTTGATCTTTGCAAAAGAATAGCGAGTTTCTGTTGTAGGATTCTTGGAGCGGATATTTCTTCTAAATCTGAGTTCCTATATGTTCTTTTTTCTTGCTGGTTCTTGTTGAATCTGAGTTTTTGTATATTTGCTCCGACGCGCACCAGCAGCAATCGGTGGTAACTGGCCTTTGGCGCTGGAAAGGGACATGCAATCACTGGCAGGCGTTAGGGCTTTGCGAGTAGTTCAAGAATTCGGCTTTGCCATCAATCTGTTGAAGCTTTTGCAGATCTTGTTGTAGGCCAGGATCCATTTTCATTTAAATCTTGCAGTAGGCCAGTTCCTAATTTGTGCAGTAGGCCAGGATTTATTTTTGTTTAAATCTTTGTGCAGTAGGCCAGGTTCCAAGATTTACTCTGTTTAAATCTTTTGGAAGGAATCCGTTGTTGGAGTTCAATTCAAACCTTGGCCGTAAATTAAAACAATGCAAAAAAAAGATTCGAATGCAAGTAAAAATTCCAAAATGCAGTAAATGTTCAGAATACAAGCACGTTTCATAGAATGCAAGTAGTAAAGGTATACAATGTCCAGTAAAAAATGCAAGCAAACATCATTCCGGAAAAGAATACATGCCATGTGGCAGCATGCTATAGGCTGATAAGCCAGAATTTATCCTAAGGGAACTTTATATTGGAAGCTTTGCTAGATTAAGCTTGGGTTCTGTCGAAGACACAACTCCTTTTTTACTTGAGCTCTGGCATGTTTTTGGGTTGCCCCTATGTGGGTTTGTGGGCATATTCAGGTATATGCCAACATATGCCTAGAATATGCTGATGACTGCTCCAAACTGGCTGCTGCCTGTAAACTCTCGGTCATCCAACCCCATTCCTTCGAAGGCGTGGCTATGGGGCAGCTCGACCCTTCTTCTTCAGATCCGACGGAAGCTCTTCTTTATTGCCCATTTAGCTTGCACATAAGAATGGCGTGCCCTCAGTCTGCTTAATCGGTCTTTTTATTCTCATCGCCCAAGATATTGCTTTATTATATACCCGGATTTTCCTTGAGCCTGGGCAAATCCTCGATGTTAGCTTGCCAGTCTTGGAGGTTTTGCTGTGAGTCTAAGATTTACGTTTTTTATTTGCTTGGACATGATGACATCTGATGTTCTCTATTTTTCTGCAGATTTCTGTCAGGTCTAGGACCTACGAATTCTTTTTCATCTCTACCCTTTTGTTTTGGAAGCAACGGTCATCGCTGTTGGGTATGAGCAGACCGCCATTCCTCTCCATTTTGCAGTTGTTGAAAGATCTCGGCATGAACGTGGATGCATGTAACTCTCTGAACCTCTGCAAGTATGGACAGCGCCCCATAGCGTCCATTGCATGTCTGTCATACCCATTGACGGATTATGCCTGGGTTATGCTTGGGTTGCCAGGATTATTCTTCTCAATCTGGACTTTATGCTGTAATATGCAGGAACTATTTTGGTGAAATCAGTTTAGATTTTCGACTTCCAAGCTACTCCCCTCTTGAGGAGTCAAATCTTATCTTAGATTGTGTGTGCGACAGTTTCAACAGCACATGGGAAAGAAGAAATCTTCTACACTCCAATGGCCAGCTCATTGGAAATACTATTTTTTTCAGGTTTAGAGGCAGATGGAGATATTCATAGTTACAGTTGGGATAGCACAGTGTTAAAATGGCAAACTTTGTTCGGCTTGTTTGAACACAAGAAATGTGATCTTCCTGACATATGCGGACCATATGGGATATGTTACGAGGGAACTTGTCAAGGTTGCCCCGACAAGGCCTACTTTGAATATGTGAGCGCCACCAAGGATCCAAGTCTTGGCTGCAAACACATCTCTTCTGGAAAATCTAATCCAGGTTTTACTTTACTTTCTTTGCCAAATACCAGTATTTTTTACACTAGGCACAAGGCCCCCAAAAAAGAAATGTTATATTAAATCAATATCAAATCATCAAAAAACCATGATATAGGTGTTTTTTTTGCATGAATTTATTTGATAAAAGAAAACCACATGTCATAGTGGTTTGTCGGAACTTGTGGTGGTTTGTGACATGATTTTTAGTGTTGGTGATTGATGCTATAGTGGTTTATGGAATTAGTTGTGGTTTATGAGATAGCTTCAAGTATTTAATAATGGTTCATAAAAACTAGTAATAGTCTTGTTAAAACCATGATATAATATGACATAAGATATGACATGGCACGGAGACTAGTTCTATGTCCAATATTACTTAATGTATTTATAATATGATTTCTAGTTGGCATAGTGGTTGTGAAGAGTTTTTTTTTTTAAAGGACGAAAAGCTAGTATAGTAATCATAGGTAAACATTACAAGATGTACAAATCTCATCTAGTTGTGCAAGCACAAGACAACGCCCCCGATGCACGAGCCTGAAGCATTATGTACTCACTCCAGCATAGGAGACTAATGATAAGAATTACCTTATAATAAGAATTTCTACATCACATTATCTTATGAAGTGGCATTGAGATAAAGAAGTGAATTAGATTGAATAGAAATAGGATTATTGAGATCTACGGACTATGGGACCCAATACAATAGATGCAATAAGCGCATTAAGATAAGAAAAAAATCATATGTCCCAAAGGGTTCTTGATAGAAAAACCTTGATTTGAGCCCACTGAGGAATATGTACATATCAAACTGCTTGCACTTGGCGTCTTTGTCTCTAGCACCTCCAGTATATAAGATGCTAGTGTGGCTAGTTCAGCGTTTGTAGAAGCACATGTAGCAATTGAGATAACATGTAGGGCCAAGAAAGATGCATAACATAGGTAAGTTGGCCCGATAAGGTAATCGTCGGGGTTGAAAATCACTTTAATTTAATGCTCAAAAGTGGCTCAAAGGGTTCATTCCACCAACTATACCCATTAATCGTTAAACAAATACTAAATTTTAAGTATTTCATTTAAAAGTTTGTTAAGCTTCATTAGATCTCTTAATTAACTTGCAGAGATGCTCCAATATCTAGATTGTTCATTGTGGCAAGCCTTGAAGAGACTCCAATGGTCTTTCCAAATCGGATGGACTCCAATGGTCTCTCCAAATTGGATGCACTTCGATGGTAAGATATATATGGTCCCCATAAGTTGATTTGGCATTTATGGAACGTTAAAATATAATCCAATTCAAATCTTTACCTCAACATGGAAAAGAGATGAGAGACCCGATGGTAAAGATGGTGGGAGAATCAAACACCCAGGATCCCGCTTCAGTCTGCCCAAGCTTTTACTGAGCTTCAACATCAAGAAGATCAAGAGACTTGCAACTAACGAGACTATTAAGGAAAAAAAAAGAAGAAGAAATACTTAAATTTGGCTATGACCATTGCTTAAGCGAGATCATTTGTAGAAAAACTCTTGAAGATGCTTATACTTTGTTGGGTATAAACAAAAAATGGATCAAGCGTCCCTTGAAGAATTTATTTGTTGAAATAATGATGGTGAAGAAGATTTTTACATACCTTAATGATGCCGACTTCATTAATGATGCTTCAATCTTGCTTTGAGACTACTCTAACCACCATGAAGCCCATTCAACAAAAATCTTGATGTAAAAAGAGCTACATGCCCTACAAACAACCCATCATCCATGATCTTAACCAGAAAAATACTATTCGACCCCCTACTTCCAGTAACAAGATGTTGATCCAACAAAGGGTTGCACTTGAAGGCAAGGGTTGGGGTATCAGGATGATACCCATAATGCTTGTAATAGTATGTATAAATTGCAATGGACATCATCCTTCCTTTTGGCTAAACGACGAGTTCTACACAATGCATCCTTGTTGTGTATGTTGGAAATTATTATGGCTACAAAAAATGATGTTTAACATATATCTCAAAATGTATGATTCATGATAGATGTAATGATACGTAGTCATGATCTTTTGCCAAGAATCCATTGCAAGATCATAACAAAATTCATGTAGAAAGACAATTTAATAGAGAGGCCTTCCGAACGTCAAAACAAAAACCCAAAAAATATTTGGCAAAAACTACAAAATGCCCGTATGTTTTGACGACTTTCACCAATGGCTTGGAATATCTACCCTGCTTCAAATACTTTGCAAATCGACCCACTGGGAACTGAAGTTCGGCTCTAGTGGTCTTGGACACATCTTTTTTCTTGGTCTTCTACATAGTTATGGCAGTTCCTCGGTGAGCAAAACCATAGCTTTGTCAGCTCGAGGCCTTGACTTGCCGCACTTAACATCCAGGGAGAAAAACTTTGCTTGGCCCTAACTTTGTTCGGCGGCGCCGCCATAGCAGGCAGAGGAAGAATTACGTAGGATAAAATAGACACATTTTTGAAGTAATTCAACTCAGACGAGCATTACGGAAACTTAGGGGCATCTGTGAAATTCGTCAAAACATAAGGGCATTTTGTAGTTTTTTTCAAAAATATTCATATAAACGCATTGGGTTACTGCACAGTTAAAAGTTAAAAATGACCTGGCAAACGAAAATGTGCAAAGCGACCAAAAAGGCGGCAAAGCATAGGGTTAGGGCAAGCATTTCGGCCATGCTGCAGGAGAATGAGGTGTAGCTATGGCTTCAAGCAAACATTGCTATGCAAGCAAGCAACAATGCTGATGATTTCAGAAGTGCAGAATAGAAGGCACCATGCATAGATTCTACAAAAGCCCGCAGATTTTTCTTTACATTAGGTCTGTGACTATGGGGCGTTTTCATCATAACGGAATCATCACCATATTGCTAATCAGGTTCCTAATCTATGCTTTGCTGTAAGCAACATTCATAGCAGCAAAGAAGTATTTCGATCCCAGGTAACTTTTGTATTATACAGTTCAGAAAAAGATAAATAGGTGTTGATAGATGTTGCCGATCAAAGATTGAACAATAGGGGAACAAAAGGTCATAGGCTGCTCCAGATAGACTTGATACAAACTTGGTGCAGACTTACACCTCATTATTCTTAATCAGTCCCTTCCAAACGAGTGAGGAATATCTGTTTCCATTTTGTGAGGTCCATTATGTGTTGTATTTACATTCATGTTTCCGACTCCAGTGGAAAGTCCGAAATGTGTGCAGATTGTTTTTGCCTTTCTGCATCTATGTTTCTCTTTGTACAAATCCCACTTTGGCTGAGCTTTGAGCAATATAAGTTGGTTTTTGCTTAATCATAGGAATTTTGACTGCTTTCTTCCCCCATTTTGAGCTAATGGAACTGCTCGCTTGATCAACTTTCAATTGGATATGATATGAATCAAACTTGTCCAGAACGTTTTTTTGCACTCCATTTGAAACACTTAAATGGATATAGTTTTTTCATCCCATGTCGAGTTTGCTGCGTGTTAATGGCCTGTTCTAATGCTCTTAATCTGTATACAGTAGTACTAGATGGTACATTTTGGACATCCCTTATCCGTTCTTGCAGATAAATTCCAGATGGTACCATCTATTATCTCTTTCAATTCTAATCTATTCGCATGATCGAGAACTAGTTTGAAGATGAGAATTTAAATAGACTTAGCTGTCATATATTCTCAATTTGTGTTTGTTGGGGAAGTGCTTCCAAAGAACTCTTATACTCAAGGTACGTTTGTACCATTGTAGGAATGTCTCAATTCTTATAGAGTGGGTTTTCATCTCATCTGCATCTCTGTATGGTTAGGAAAATGTTTCAGACTTGCATTTTTTAAAAAGATAGCCTGCATGTAGACGACGTTTGTTGCATGTTAGGGGTCCTATTCTATTGTTCTTTTCTCATATACTCCTTGTTTCTTTGTAACATTGCTTCTATGTGTATCCAATTGCCAACATTTTCTCTCTTTGCTTCTATTCTATGCTTTTGTATATCTGTTTTAAGAGTAAATTTGCAGAGACTTTGTGTAGTTTCTAAGACGTTACATTTCTATCTGAAATTGGACCAGCAAACAACTATTTATTGGAGTTAACTGTTTATTGGCAACATATTTGAAACAGCACGAGTATATTATCTGCGACTTTCAAAAGACATTTTATTCTGAGGAGAAAATTTGTTGCTATACAGATGTATCTGTGAAAGTCCTCCACACTGCATTAAGATCTGTTATGGTATGTTCCTTTGTCAAATGTAATATGTTTTTCACTTATTCGTTGAAATATACATTTTGAATTGAAGTACTAGAAGCCATCTGTTACATAATGGACTTGTGCTGGTAATTTCTTAATAATGTTGCATTGAAGGCAAAAGTCATTACCTAATCTGTTTTTATAAGAATTGTGGATCTTCATGAAATTACCTATGACGTAAGCGGTCTTAACTGAGTGTAAAAATCATAACCCTTAAAATTTCAAGGGTTTGGAGTCCCAATCTTGCGATCTGAATTTAGGGATGCTCGAGCTTGGTTGTTTTGCTCAATGACACCTGTTGCTGGGCATTCTCGCGTTCCAATCCTTTGCTGATCATAGTATTTGTTGTCCATTAATTTCAGTTTTGATCTCTCTAGAAGGTTGAGATTTATGACTAGCGCCAAATGGAGATAAAGGGTTCAAATCCCTGCCTACTGATCTCATATATAGGTTGTTAAATGCAAAATGTTGTGTAGCTAGTTTATGACCTCAATTTTGTGTGCATAAAAAATGATACTTTGTATAAAAACTTGCACATGGGTATCAGTCTCAAATGACAATGGGATGTTTAACGAACGTTCCTTGGTTTCTTGCATAAACCAATATCAATCACAGGAAAAACAATAAGAATTAAATTGTATAACTCGGTATCATTTACTAGACAAAAGCGTTAAGAATTCGTTGGGGAAAATGCAATGAATTGGAAGAGGAAACTTATAGCCGCTTAAAAATGGCAGTAGTTTCTAGATTGAGTATGTTTTGTTATATTTATTGAAGCAATAGTAATTGCATTGTTTAAAACACTTGTGATTTATTCTAAATACCAAATAGATCAGAAAGATGTTAAGTCTTTATTGTCTTGACGAAAAACCATTAGCAATTAGTTTCCATTGTTGATAAAAAAAAATGTTATGTTTTATTGTATGGAACCACATCAGTTTATATAAGAAAATGTAGACATCATTAGATGACCACCTTTAAGTTGCAAACAGTTAAAGCAAAACCATCTCGAGTTTATGGCATACATCACCACATAAACACATGAATAAATCACTATTAAGACCATAGTATTAGACTAAACAAATAAACTACTATAAAAAACTACAAGGATGAACTGTGGTCACAAAGTAGAACAATAAATCATAAGTAAGAACCACACTGCATAACTATTCATTGTTATTCAACATATTAACCCACAAACTAACGTTGTTTTATTGCAGTGGTTTTACATAGAAAATATGGTGAAAAACTGATAACACTTCCTTTTTGGGGGCCTTGTGAGGTATGGCAATGCAACATATAATATGGTTACTAGTTCAGACCAATGAAGTCAGTTGTGCATGAATAATAGTGTCTGCAAGGCAGCATTTTATAATTTGGAAAAAAGCTCTTGCTTTTTAACTTCCCAAACAGAGACTCTACAATATAATGCTGAGAATTCTACTTTCACTGCCTTTCTCAAGGTAGAAAGTATACAAGGGCAAGGGTACACATATTCCAACAGGTCCAAGCAACGATATGTTATAGGCCTTGTGCTGGGATTGGGAATGCCTGCACTAATATTTACAACAGTGACTCTTATATACTTAAGAAGAAGGAGAAGACGAATGGAAAAAACAGAGGATAAAGGGGGCTCTACCAGGGCAAAACAAGAGGCAATGTTGCATTCTCTTGCAGAAGTAGGGTTGAAAAGATTTACATAATAGAAGGTGTGACAGGTGGATTTCTAGAGATTGTAGGAGCTGGAGGATTTGGCATAGTTTATAAGGGCAAGTTATCAGATGGGAGCATTGTGGCAGTGCAAAAATTGGATAATTCTAGGCAGGGTATGAAGGAATTCACCTCTGAAGTTGAAATATTGGGTACAGTTCATCATTTTAATGTGGTCAGGCTTCTGCTACTGTGCTCAAGGCGCAAGCCAAATCCTAGTGTATGAATATATGCCAAACAGTTTGCTAGAGAAATGGCTATTTGGAGATGTAAAACCTCTTCCCTGGCCTGTGAGATTCAACATAGCATTAGGTGTTGCAAAGGGCCTGGCTTACATGCACCATGAATGCATAGACAAGATCCTTCACCTAGACCTTAAGCCACAAAATATATGTCAGGATTTAAATTTCTCACCAAAAATCTCTGATTTTGGACTGGCTAAACATATCAACAAATACCAAAGTGGTGTGATCACTACAATGATTGGAACTCCTGGCTACTTGGTACCTGAATGGATAATGGATCAGTCCATTACTGATAGTAGTGATATGTACAGTTTTAGAATTTTGTTGATGGAGATTGTAAGTGGCAGAAAGCACAAGGATGTGATGGATGACAAGAGTGTTGTAAATCTTATTGCCATATTGGATTCGTGGGTGCGCGAAGAGTCAGATTTGGAGGAAGTCTTGAGGGTTATAAAGGTTGGTGTTCTTTGCAGTCAGGCTAATTGTTCTGTTAGGCCTTCCATGAATAGTGTAGTGCAGATGCTTTCATTTCTTTCTTCATTTACTCGGTATGGCAGACTGGAGCTGGGAATTTTTTTTGAGCTGAATGCATTCCAAGAGCTCTTTGATCGCCTTTCATTTCAAGAAGCGGGGTTTCGAACTGGCTTGTAAGTTGCAAGGCCATATTCGGCTCATGATGCAGGCGTTGTTTTAGCAGACTTTGGAGGCTATTCAGTAAGAGCAATTTTTGTATGCAAATTTGTTTGCAAATAGGTTTTGACTCGCCAGAAGTGAGTGAATTGTGCCAGCCTCTGGTTTATGCCTCGTTGGACTACACATGGCCGATGTTTGTTGCTCGGCTACCTCCATAACCTCCTCGCTGAATTTTCGTGGCTAGCCTTTGCTTGTTGAAGTTACATCTGTGTATTTCTGTTTTCTTATTCACTC
Organism: Isoetes taiwanensis; assembly: GCA_021234155.1. Taxonomy (NCBI): domain Eukaryota; kingdom Viridiplantae; phylum Streptophyta; class Lycopodiopsida; order Isoetales; family Isoetaceae; genus Isoetes; species Isoetes taiwanensis. The sequence goes on along the minus strand of JAJEKV010001046.1, from coordinate 5,138 downwards.
TCTGGTTAATCGATTATTTGCTAACCCTTTGTTTTCTTTCTAACCTCTTAGTCATCTGTTTCTTTCCTCTGTTCTGTTTTCCTAAACCTTTGTCCTCTGTTTTCTCAGTATTTCAAAGCTTTGATGGAAATTTATGCTGAGCTAACTTACTGTCTCCTGACACAGGGTGATGATACAAATTTTAGTTATTGCTTTGTATCAACATGGTTGTTCTATCTATGGTGTTAAGACGTTCCAATTTTCAGGAAACTTCTGATCTGAATCCTTCAAGAAACATTTTCAAGCCACTAATTTGCTTGCAACACATTGCAGAACGACATAAAGTTCATACAGAGGAAGCTTGATGCTTGATCTGTCAAGAGCAGCAGTGTCAACCGATTGATTTACTGGACCTCTAATCAAGGTGGATTAGTCTAGTTTTGCACCACCATGCCTACACTTCTCATCTTTGTGCCCACCGGCATTGATGCAGCATGATTTGGAGTGAGTGCAGAAGTTGCAGTATGAACACTTTGAACAGTAAGTTTTTTGACAAAAAAAAATGCTAACCTCCAAACAGCGTATAAAAATTAAAATCTTCATTTGAAGGACTAGTTGCCTTCGCTGGCATAGAAAAGCAAAGGAATACACGTGTACAATGAGAATCATCACGTGAAAGCATCTTGTGTCATCGAGTGAAAGCATCTTCGGTCGCAAGGTATAGCTAGCAACAAATTCGTTTTAAACTTTCAAGTGGTACTATTTTTGCCATCATGTTATTTCTGGATTAGCCTTCTAGCCGATGGCAGGGCATGATGTCAAGCTTAGATTCCATCATATGATTGCAAGAGTTGGATCTCTCATGGTTTTTAGGGAATCGTGGCTACTTATATACGATCCAAATTTGATATATATGAGCTTCAAGCTTGACTTGTGGCCTGTATAAATCGGGAGGCCAGAATAAATCGGGTGGCCTGTATAAATCGGCCTGTGTACTGCCTCAACATGAAAATAATTGTTTGAATAGTTTTCACATTCTTATGAAATACTAATGGCAGAGCCTTTCGTTCGGCATTATATAATAGGACAGCTTAACATAATCTCTGTTCCATGCCATGCATTTCTATGATCCAAGTTTGGCGCATTTTTTGCATTTCTTTTTCCTTGTCTTGTGTTCTTTATGATCCTTCCATACCTGCGTCCTCCTAATGAATCTACATTGAATTGTCAGGCCACTCTTTGGATTTTGGATCGCTGGATCAGTTCTTCTTTGGATTGTTTTGGATTTTCTACTTGCTCTCTGCTGCTTCAAATCTTGAAAGTGATGAATTTGCTTACTGCATGTTCTAGATGGAGGGGAAGTCCTGGTGTTGCACCCAACTACCACACTTTAGGGATATGGGAACACATAAACATATGCTTGTATGGTGGGCATAATGTCTTTTGCATTTGATTAAAGTCAAATAATGTCTATGATTTAAAAGTAAATTGCCATAAAAGTAAATGCATTCAAACCGATTATGCTAAATGGATTGATATTGGTTTCTTTTTTGAGTTTTATGGATGTTTTAAGCGTAATTATCACGATCAAATTTCTTAGGACCTACGATTTCTTAGGACCTACGATCAAATGTCTTATACACAGATTTTGTCTGATAGCTTATCATAGGACCTACGATTATGGCCTCGATACTACATTTGATATACAGGAGGCTAGATTTTATCAAGGTAAAATCCTGGTAGATAATGTGAATATCATTGATAATGTGCAAGATGATGATAGTTATTGAACTAGAAAAGCCAGAGGTAAACTCCTTGAAAAATTGCATGAATTGCCACAGAATGAAATTGCTTAGGCAACAAGATTCTGCAGAGCAACTTATAGGATGGTTTCATTATTCTAGTTCATGGAGATTAACAACATGAAGATGGCAGAACAACAGTTCTTATTTTATAAGAATATGTAGCATTATAACAGGGGGTTTTTTTTGTGATTTTATACGTTTTTTGGCATGGTTTTCATATGATTTCATGGGCGTATTTCATAGAACGTACTAATGCGTACATCTAGAGTGTGCACTACATTTTATGTGTTAATTCCACTTTTGCAATGGTTTAGCCTCATATTTGTATAGTAGTTGTGTTTTCTATTTTTCCCCTGTAATTTTAATGGTGTAGATCAACTCTTTAGTTCGAGATCAAGGGCTCATAATGGAAGCCCCTTTTAAATCTTGTAATTACATGCACCTCGGGTCTTGGTTTCTAGGGTTTTGCTTGGCATATCCGCACTAGGCCTTCCTTCCCAGTTTTGCCTGCCTCATACTTTTCCGACCCTTTCCCTTACCAGAATCGTTGTTACCGAATCGTACAATTTGATCGAGGTTTCTGTCCAGCAGGAGCGCTTTTGGAGGTTCGGCGCTAGAGGCTCATTTGGCCCGATTATTGGGATTCGTTTCCAGGTTTTGATTAGGGTTTTGAATCCGGCAAAAAAACTCGCAGATTTGTCGGGGTTTTGAGCATTCTACACCTCGTGGTTTACTCACACCACGAATAGGAAGTTTTCATGGTATCAAAAGCACCAAAAGCAACATTCTTCTCTTGTAAGATGCCCTTCATACTGAGGAAGGAAATCCCCATCTTCATTCAAGCAGGAAAATGGCAGCTCGGAAGCACAGGGGACTCCCTCTCGTCCCCCATCTAACTTAACAGGTCATCATAGTTTACAGACACTTGCCACTAACAAGCATGGAGGTGCCATTCAGTACAGTACTCCTCGAGCTTCAAGAATTGACGTTAAACCAGTTCAAAGTACTTATGAACTGGGTAATAACTCTCAGATTCTAAATGTGACTCCAAGAAAAAGTGTGTCTCGGACATTGAAATATGGGCAATCGTGGTTATGTTAATGGTCTTAGCGGTGAGGGATCCATACGTGGTTTCCAAACAACTAGAACAACAATGTCAAGGTCTTTGGGGTTTTCGCAGCCCAAAGTATTTCCGCAACAAGTCATTCCATATTGCTCGTTCCCCACTATGAACTGGAAGAGGATTTGTCCTTCTGGTAGGAACATAATGTTCAGGTACATGTGCATGCATAATGAATGGTTTATGCAAGTTAATTGTATGATAGAACGGCACTTTTGATGACAATCAATAGAGGATGCAGCATGGTACTATTTCTTACTTGGTGGTAGTTCTTTCTTATGATTCATGCAGGTAATATTCATGCATGAACATGATAGCCAGGATCCTGCAGTTGGACTTGGTACAGTTAGATCCTCTGAAGTCATTATGTTGGCTGGTTTGGCATTTAAAAGAAAATGGCAGAATAAGCGAAAAGAACAGGGCTTGCCATATGACAAACCAAATATTGTTACTGGAGCCAATGTCCAGGTATTACTTGTGCAATAAGTCCATTAAGTATCATACTTTTTTGTGATCCATGCATATATCTTTTTTGCTGCTTGTTTAGGTCCGTTGGGAAAAATTCGGGCGCTATTTCGAAGTCGAATTCAGAGAAGTTAAGCTTACAAAGGATCGCTATGTCATGGACTCTTACAAGGCAGTTGAACTTGTGAATAGTTGAACTTGTGAATGAGAACACCATTTGTGTGTGATGCAACTTGGAGAAAAAACGACAGAGCATTTAACTTTGTTCATTACTAATAAATTCTATTATTACATGCTACCTTATATTAATATTGGTATATTGGTATGATATTATATGTCTAATTCTACGCAATGTTTTCGTTTTTATAATTTGAACACCTCTAGTTTGATAGATTTGTGAGGCTATGATACATCATCCATCATTAGAGTATTAGGTAATTTCTATATCTACACCTCCACACCATCTTTAAGGCCCCATTAGAGTATTAGGTAATTTCTATATCTACACCTCCACACTATCTTTAAGGCCCCGAAGGGGCCAAAAAAAATTTTAGTTAACATAAACCATTAACACAAACCATTGCATTTAACACATTTAAATTAAAATCCCCCTTAAACCCCCTTTGGTTTGGGTGCATATTCACACGGGGGGTTACGTAGGGCAAATGAGAGCTCCAAAATATATTTACAATACATGTACAAAATTAACACCATTAAGTACATTCTCTCAAACCTTATAGTATTTTGCAAACCTTAATATACAGTATAAAAAAACTTGTACATGCATACCCCACAAACGAGGATCGTTATGTACGGTCCAGATCTTGGAATAAAGGGCAAATATGCCCATCCGACAGCTCTCGTTGCCCGGAGTAACCCCCCGTGTGAATATGCACCCAAACCAAAGGGGGTTTAAGGGGGATTTTAATTTAAATGTGTTAAATGCAATGGTTTGTGTTAATGGTTTATGTTAACTATTATCACAGAGGTATAGCAGATATATACAGTACTCAATAACATTTAATGGCAATATGCAATGCAAACAGATTGCTTAGCTCTTGAACTTGGGATTGGACTCATGCTATTACTTCACTCCCGAATTTATTGAACATTTTTCCTTTCTTGACATATATTCCTTCTGACCCAATATTTGCAGTATCAGCTTGAGTACTTTAGATAGGTTGACTTCAATAACTACCACTCGGTACTTTGTACTATAAATGTACCTTGACTTCTTATACTTTAGCCTGATATCTTGAACATATCGAGGACCTTGACTATTTATATTGAACAGAGCTTTGCTGTCTACTTGTAATTGCTGCATATTCTAAAATTAAGACATGAAACTAGGCATCTAACTAATCAATAAATAAATGGGAATGCTGATGACAAAGATAGTCACCTAAAAAAATATTGTGCGCCTCAACAACCAGTGCCTTCTCGCTTTTTACCTTTCAAAATTGTGCTTGATAATTTCAATACTCAAATAGCATCCTCTACTGACAAGTGTTAAATAAAAAAGCTTTGTTTGTCATTTCTCTTGTAATCACCTTAAATGGTTGAGATTGAGACATTGAGTTGCATAAGATATTGTATGTGCTCCAACGTTGATGTATGGAATAACAATAGAACTCTGACCTTTCCAGAACTAGAATAATGATTTTAGGGATCAAGGGTGAAATTTTTGTTAAAATCCTTGTTTTGATATGCTAGATCTTGGTTTTCTCGCTATGGCTATTTTTCTCCAATAGCAGTACCATGTGCAATGA
>JAJEKV010001045.1:0-38275 GCA_021234155.1 Isoetes taiwanensis | reverse complement strand
ATTAGCAAGCAAAGAAATAATTTGGAGCAAGGTTTTGGAGGAACTTGGAATTACACAAATGAAGAGTACAACATTATTTTGTGACAAACTAAAAGTTGTATAGCAATGTGCAAAAATCCGCTTATGCATGAGAGAACAAAACACATAGAGATGGAGATGCATTTCATTAGACAAAATGGTGAATCGTGGTATTGTTGAGCTTGAATATATTTGTTCAGAAACCAGGGCCGTAATACATATTCACAATAAAGGGTTTAAGCCGCAGCAGATTTTCAAAATCGGGCAGAAAAATAAACTGTAAAGACTTGAAGGATTATGATCTGAAAGGGGAATGTTGAAAATAGTGGTGTTCATATCATAATCCATGAGTTTGGCGATGATTTTTTCAGGTGTTGTGACATAAGACCCAAGAAGGATCAAGATATTGAGCAATTGCCTAAACAAACCCGCTTATTGACAAAAACATTGCATAAGGTTGAACAATTGATTGAAAAAAGGTACACCGCTAACATTGTTGTCAGTGGAAAATGAAGAAACGTAACAAAATAGCCGGGTACAATGGATTGAATAGTCATGAAGCTTATCGTAGTTTCACGATAAACCATGGTCCATATGTATATTAAATGTTATGGTTTCATGGAGAAGACTATAATCTAAGGTTATCATGACCTTTAAAGTTATGAAACCATTGAAATAAATGTAATAGTATGTTGACCTCAAAATGTAGGTCGGTCCAATTATTTCGGTTTAAAACCCGTTTAAATCAGTCGGCCTTATGAGACCTTGACATGCTAGTTCCATAATAGGGTCTAAAATTTAATCGCCACGACGCATCCTATATGTAAAATCAAACTAGAATGCATATGGAGTAGTGTGATCGCGAAGACATCGGGGTTCGAGATTTCTAAGGTATAATATATTCTATGTTTCTAAGGAATGATATTATTTTGACATCACGAATCTTTGTCATTGCAATGGAAGTATTTTGCATATTGAATGAAAGTTCAATTTCAAATTGATTAAGTGGTTGGTTTTGATACTTACAGGTTTTGATAGCAAATTTGAAATTACTATTGCTATAATCCTATCATAGGGCTTTGTGGCTATACGTGAAAACAAAAGCACAAATATCAACGCCCTATGCAACCCAAGGAATATTTGTATTGTATGAAAGTGGTAGTGGTGAGCCATTCATCCTCCGTCAATGCATTAGAATCTCAAAGAAAGCAAGAAATGCAAAACCCTTTGCTAGAGAATTTCAAAATGCTAGAAACCTCCTTACTAGAGACATCTTTGTTGTTGAAGCCATTGTACAACGGACAATTAAAAATGAGCACGATTAGATAGTAATTTGTATATGTTAGTTAGTCGGTAAAACAATGTAAAACTTTGGGGTATGATGCAAAGATTGGGCAATTAAAGTGGCAATTGTAAATAAATCATAAATCTAGCCCCCACCATGTGGAAGCCGAATGATTAGTTCCAAAAATCTATTGCATCTATGCCGATATTTAGTGAATCCTTCATGGCCCAAAGGACTTACAATTTTATCCATGGGTGAAATCTGAAATCAAATGTGAAGTCCTTCGTAATTCTAGAAGCTCGAACGCAAAATCAGAAAAAGAAAATTGAATTTAGGGAATTCAATGAAACTAATGCTCATTAATAATTTGATAGCCTACCTATGTAATCTTAAGGAATGCATGTTTATTTAAGCTAACATCATAACAAATGCACTAACAAATGTCACATGTCCGTTTTAACAAATGGAGCTCACCCCATGCAAAACCATTATAGCACCATAGTATGCATACATTAGGGCAGGGCGTATTATACCATGTATATTTTAAGTTTACGTATTTATCCACGTCCGAAAAATGTTTCTATAAGTATTATTACCTTAGAGGCTATAGTGTCAAGCTAGAAAAAACAACAGAAATCACCCAAATGGAATCTAAGGATTATGGACGAATCGATTTCTACGTCATATAACAGGTGGGAACGCATCAATCCTTGAGAAAGTGCTTACGGAGAGCATTAATGGTTTTCCAATTTTCTCGTGACAAACCCATGGAACCATTGCAGCCAGGGTCTCAGCTTATAACCAAGCTAATTCAACATCGATTGATGGTTTAATGGGCAAAATGAACATGTACAGAGGAATAAAAGCTTCAAATCACACCCAGGCAGAAAAATTATCTATCCTGACACAGAGAAATAGAGAAAATATCGACAATATCATGTGACCCTCTGCAAATTTCTGGATCAGTACATTCAGGAGCCAATGAGTTCAGAATAAGAGGGACTCATTGAAGGCCCATTTGTCCCATGGATACATACGCCACAAGATTGGGCCATTTACGTGAGCTTCAGCAATTGTGATAATAGCTACACTATCACATTTGTGCACAGCCTGTGCTTGAGAATAGATCTGGTAGTTAGCTTTTCTAAGCTCTTCTTCTAATTTAAAAGGGGCTCAAGAATCCGACAGTCTCTTCTTTTGCAACTTTTCAAGAGAAAGATGATCTTTGTAGTCAATGTTGTAAGACATGCATCTATCAGAAAGAGACAATGGACCTTTATTGGTGTCCAAAGCCGAGCCACACTACAGGACTTACAGTCACTTGTATTTTAAGATTTTAACTGCGTTTGCTGCCTACAATCATGGAAAAACGTAGTTATTCATGAGCTTGGCTTGAAATAGGGGAAACCAAGGCATGAAAACAGAACTTATTCATGAGCTTGGCTCGAAACAGGGAAAACAGCTTGATTTGGGCCAAGAAATCACAGTTAAGAAATTGTTTACAACCACAGAAGACTTTGATCGGCTTTTACAAATCCCCCAACTGCCATGCCATGGCTAGTATTAGCATAAATGAAAGCAAACTGAAAAGGAGAAGAAGAAAACGGCACGATGGCTGTTTACATCCACCCATGCAAGCTGAAGAAATAACCTCCAGGGCGATGGCTCCCTCAGATGCCAAGCCGCAATTGAGTCTTGAATTCCGTGACTTTGCCTTCCCGCCCTCTCCCACGCATCTGTTCAATTGCAAATCCTCCCTTCCCTCTTATCCTTCGATTCTCGACTCCTGCTCGTTTACACTTATCCAGAAAAGCAAACCTTTCCTCACACCCCTCGCTCTTACCTCCGCTCCTTTCTCCCCGCTGATTCTATCCAAAACCCCTTCCCCAACCCTATCGCCTTTTGCTGAGCTCGATCCGGAATGCCTGCCACCGTTATACATCCATGTGGCAGATTCATGCCGGAGCTGAGCCCCGCATCTTGCCGGAATGACCCAAACCCTACCTTTGCTAAAGAAATCCTGGCCCTCCATCTCAATATGATGTGGAATTAATTCCTCATACACGCCATCTCTTGCCACATCACCAAAAACGCATACATAATTTTATATGATGAAGAAGATAGTCTAAGTGGTAGAAATAATATAGTCCGGCGAAACCCTAGCCTTCAAACTTCCTCTGAGCTCTCCTTATCAGGCCTAAACTTTCGCGGTGGAAAAGAGAGTGAAATCCGAAAAGGCAACGATTGGGTACCAGATCCCGATTTAGCCCCCCCCAAAGAGAGGGGACATTGCCGGGTTTATTATGATGGAATGGTTTTCTACAGGCAAGTCTTCAGGACGATTTTCTACAGCCCACATGAAAGCTCTCTCTATGCGTATAACTAGCTCAGATCCTAATCGCTGCGTGGCTACCTTGACCGGCTTACCAAGCTCCTTTCCGCTTCTAGGGCTCGACACTCTAAGCTCTTTTAGATATGGCTTGTTCTTCAGCCTCGAATTTGTTCTTAGTCTTTCTTAGATTTTTAAGATTTTTTGTCTTAAATTATCATGATGAGGTCCTTGGTATTCATTTCAAGTTTTCCTATAAATTCCCAAATTTCCCCGGCCATCTTCCTCATCATCTTTCTCGGGCTTTATGGGGTCTTCCATTGCCTCCGTCCGTAATTTGCTCTAGTTCATCTCCTCCTCATTACTGTATCCTCAGCCCCGCCCCCTCGCATAAGTAGATACTTTGTGGTCATTTTTGCAATCAACCGTGTTTGTCGTGGTTGGATTGAGGGCCATATTTGGGATCTGTGTCTCAGTGGACGAAAGCACACATTTCCCTAACAATATTTTGGTACCGCCAATCTTCCATCTCTTTAGATCAAAGCAAGCCACCGCGAACCTAATTCAAAATCGCCACCTAGGGAGGACCGTCCCTATAACCGCATCTTTTTCACAAAGGTATTGCCACTGGGGAAATGGTGGCTCGAGCTTTATCGGTCCGATTCCCTATGGATTGTGTTCACCAGCCTCCCGATGGACTTCCATATTTTATTTCCATCAATCTAGCCAGCTCGCTATCCAACCCATCAACAACTTCTCCTATCGAGGAGGGTCCATCTTTTCGCCGCTTATCTTGACCAACGGGATATCCGTGGTGCGAAGTGGATAGAGGGGCCTCATTGTCGAACTTGGGCTTACTCATTGATAATAGATCAATCTTTGCTGATCGGGCCATTGTTTAGGAGGTCTCCCTTTATTCAAGGCTTATCCGACAAAGGGTTAGACGCGACGACGTTTCTATGCTTTGTCACTCCAAATATCTTACCATCTCAAGCTCTTGTGGTACATCCCTCCCCGCTCGAAAAGCGGATAATCGGCTAGAGCTCTACTAGAAATGGCTGATCATACTCATGTTGAGGAGGGGCTAAAATTATCTCATGTGTGGAAGACACCTGAAATATCTCTTTGCATATTCCGCAGGTCGCAGATCGAATTGCCGCTCGAAAAGCTAGGTCTCATTGGCAAAGTCATCAAAGGTAATCCAAGTCTTGTGGAGGTGACAAAGGTTCTTGAACGAAGTTTGTAGAGCAAGTGTTCCCCAAGAGTCCTCCGCTTGGGAACCTATATTTCCTAGTTACCGCCAATACGTAAAATGATGCAAATACTTCATTCAAAAGAGGTATAGTTTCATCCATGAATGGTCGCTCCTTCAGAGATGGCTAGAAGATTTTGACCCCCATAACTCGGGATGCATGTTTTACCCCAGATGGGTCTCCCTCAAATAGCTTTAAGATCCGAGTATTGGACCGAAAAAGCCTTTAAATCAATTGCAGCCCACTTGGGGAATATATTTCTATGGGCAAAGAGCAGCCCGCACCAAAGATCTCAGATCTCAATGGACATCTTAAAGCCTATTCCCGAAAGCATGTAATCTTTCAAAGGATACAAGGCCCAAAACATTCGCTTAACCTTGTAACTTCGGTCCGCCGTAACCCCGCCCTTTTGTGGGAGCAAGAGTCCATGCATCTGCACTTTGCTCGATCCCGTGAGAACATCCCCAACAAATGGTCGCATATAATGGCATCTAAAGGAAGGAGGTTGCTGAGGATGACGGCTATACTCTAGTGTCAAAGTCTCGCGTAAAACAGAGGAAAAGATTTCTTCAATGCTCAGGAAGGTCGAGGTAGCTATGGAAACCTCTCCATCATAAGCTCGGGTCCAAACTACCAAGTGGGGAATGTTCGGGGATCCAAAAGCTCTAGTCCCAAGGACTGGCTCGGTGTTCAATCCAATGTTGGCAAAAAAATCCCTCGTGTCCGCCTCGTAATTTGTTCAAGCGTAATTAATGGGAGGAAAAAGGACCTTCTAAGATGGTGGATATCATTATCACAAAGGAAGATACCAAATCTTCAACGATGTGCCCCTCTCGGGTCCAAATGTTGACCCACTCTGGATAATGACACCGCACTGCATAAAGAGCAAAACAAGTGTCCCCCAACCGTGGAGCTAGGTTTGACCAGCAAAGTGGTTTTGACTAATACCATGATGGAAATCAACCCATCTCACCGACAACGTGGGTTCCAACTTGACACCCAAGCCGACCGAAATCCAATTCAAGAGAAGACCTTGCACTCAATGAAGACCCCGCACTGTAGATTGAGCTACATCGCATTGTGAGCTATCACATGTCCAAATTAGATGTGAGCCAAATTCAACCGCTGCTCTTGACCAAGCCACCGGGCATCAACCCATCTGATCTTGACAAATCTGCACTCCAAGCTAGATGAACATAGAAGGATCTTGCATGGCAAAGACTTTGCATGGCAAAGACTTTGCATGGCAAAGACGCTCCCCAAGGAATGGAACCGAATTGTAATGAAGAGTCACCAATCTTCAAGAGGGAGCTACCTTGGAGAAAATCAATCGACATCTTGGAAGATATTGAAGCGTAAAATGAGGCGAGGGATGTGCCCATCACAAAGCCTTTTACAAAAGCCATAGAGAAGAAAAGAAGGGAAGACAAAGAAAAGAGGGTCTCATTTGAACTGTGAATTATTGCCGAGGTCCTTCATAAGCACTCTATTTCTAAGGTGCTAGTAAGGGAAAAAGGACAACCTAAAACTAATGGCAAAATAGTATACATATAGAGGGAATCCTATCCCTTAAGCGCTTTATTGTTAAGACTTACTCTATGGGAGCCTTATCTCAAATTTTTTGAGGTAAGTTTTGAACCATCTCCCATGCATTATGTATGTTTTCTCATATTAAGTAGTAGAATGATGGTTGTGGTAATTTGTTGGCGAAGTTACCATGGTATGAGGATGCCTTGTTAACCCGGAATTTAGCTTGCTTGCTAAGACAATGCCGCAAATGTAAGAAGGTTGGCCTCCAAAAGATTGGGACCACCCTAAATTGTTGGCAACCCTGGCAAATGAAAGAAAACTTTGTCAAATATTACCGACAAATAGGATTATGGCAGCGGGCACAAAGCCCATAGTGAACATGGCGATTTACGATCGCACTTTCTTTCACAATTAGCGTGAAGGGATAGCTTTGATGTGGCATGGCGTAAATACAGTCCTCGCCTGACAAAAAAAAATGCATCCAAAGTTGAAAATGCAATATGTACCGCTTGGTATACTCAAAAGAATCAAAATAGGTCTTTGGAAGATGCAGACCGGAGTTTTTGTAATCCGATACACAAACAATATGCCTACATGGTACTACAATTAAAATGTAAACTATGTAATGTGGATGACCACTGGGCCCCTTTGAAACGAGGCTAGAATTGCATGTATTTGGTCCGATATTTTCCTTGGGAAGAAACAAACATGTACCGTAACTTACAAACAAATTCAATCCTTTGTAGTACAAATTCCAATTGCACTTTTGTAACCGCCCATCAACAACTTTTTTTCAAGTACCCGAGGTTTCGCAACAATAAAGGGGAACGGGGCATTGGAAGTTCTAGAAATACGGTAATATCCTTCAAGGTCAAGGGATTTACTACATCAAAGGACACCGTGTATTGGCCCCAATAGTAATAGTGACCCATGTCTTGGTACAAAAAGGGGACAAGACCGCATTTAATTAACAAATACCTGATCAAAATGATTGGGGATCATAATGGGCAACCCCTGATGAGTGCCACATAGGAATAGATTCTCCCAAAAGGGAAGGAAGGTTACGGTTTTATTCGGGAAGGGCATGGGATCCGGGGAATAACAATGAAAATAGTGTCGGAACCTTCTGGGAATTAAAGGTGTTTTGAAAAGGCCAGAGTTCGCAGCCATAAGATCTATGAATGCCGACGCCATCATGATACAAGAACACAGTGCCCCTGACTTTGAATCTAGCTCATTAGGGATGGTGAGAGCCAATATTCCGCCTACCCCGGCAGAGGCAAACTAGAGGCACCAAAGGGGACCGAATTCCGCGGAGAGGTCTAACTAGCAACCTCCAATATGTGGAACTGATGGGAGATGGCAGCAATACAATTTGAAACGGATGGAGTCCAATGGGGGCTGATTAACATATATGCCACCAACAAGCCCGCAAAAGAGCCGCGGCTATGGAGAGAGAGATAAATACGCGGTTGGTCACCAACCAGAGAAAAAATCGGATTTTTAGGGCGGACCTCAACATGACGGATGTATGGGACCAAAAGCTTGGGCTGATCAAACCTCTTAGGGGAAGAGAGGGTAGCATGGGACTCTCTCAATAATAATGGATTTGCTCTCCTCCATCCATCAATACTCCATACCCCCGGGTCAAATAAACAAAAAGGTATGGATAGAGTTTATTGTCTTCCTGATAGGTTCTATTTGGCCAACAAGTCGGCCCGCTCATGGATAAGTGTTTTGCTGAAGGGGACCTTACCTTCTCACCCCATCATGCCACAAAACTAGTATTGAGGATTTTCGGCAGCCACATGAAAGCTCTCTATTGGCGGTATAACTAGCTCTCATCCGACCTGCTGGTTGTGGCTACCTTGACCTGGTTTTACCAAGCTCCTTTCCCCGCTTCTAGGCTCACACTCTAAGCTCTTTTAGATATGGCTTTGTTCTTCAGTTCTGAATTTGCCTTAGTCTTTCTTAGATTTTTTAAGATTTTTGTCTTAAATTATCATGATGAGGTCCTTGGTATTCATTTCAAGTTTTCCTATAAATTCCCAGCCCCCCGGCCATCTTCCTCATCATCTTTTCTCGCTTTATGGGTCTTCCATTGCCTCTCGTCCGTAATTTGCTTCTAGTTCATCTCCTCCTCATTACTGCATCCTCGGCCCCCGCCCTCGTGACTTGAGTAGATACTTTGTGGTCATTTTTGCACCGAACTGTGTTTGTCAGGGTTGATTGAGGGCCATATTTGGGATCTCCTCGTGTCCAAGTAGTGGACGAGCACACATTTCCCCGAACAATATTTTGCAAATGCTCAATCTTCCATCTTTTAGATCAGCAGCCAACGAATCAATTCAAAAATCGCCACCTAGGGAGGACCGCCCTATAACCGCATTCTTTCACAAGTATTGCCACTGGGGAAATGGTGGCTCGAGCTTTATCGGGTCTGATTCCCTATGGATTGTGTCTTCACCAGCCCTCCTGATGGACGCCCATATTTCTATTTCCACCTAATCTAGCTTTCGCTATCCAACCCATCAACAACTTCTCCTATCGTAGGAGGGTCCATCTTTCGCCAGCTTATCTTGACCAACGGATATATCTGCGTGGTGGGGTGATAGAGGGGCCTGTTGTCAAACTTTTGGGCTTACTTTCGATTGATAATAGATCAATCTTTGCTGATCAGGCCATTGTTTAGGAGGTCTCCTTATTCAAGGCGATCCTAAGTGGGTTAGACGACGATCAGGTTTCTATGCTTTTGTCACCCAAATATCTTACCATCTCAAGCTCTTTGTGGTACATCCCTCCCTGCTCGAAAAGCGGATAATCGGCTAGAGCTCTACTAGAAATGGCTGATCATACTCATGTTGAGGAAGGGGCTAAAATTATCTCATGTGGGAAGACACCTCCGAAATATCTCTTTTGCATATTCCGTAGGTCGCAGACAATTGGCCGTCAGCCTCGAAAAGCTAGGTCTCATTGGCAAAGTCATCAAAGGTAATCCAAGTCTTGTGGAGGTGACAAAGGTTCTTGAACGAGTTTGTAGAGCAAGTGTTCCCCCAAGAGTCCTCTGGCTTGGGAACCTATATTTCCTAGTTACTGCCAATACAGAAAATGATGCAAATACTCTATTCAAAAGAGGTATAGTTTCATCCATGAATGGTCAGTGCCTCCTTCAGAGATGGCGAGAAGATTTTGACCCCCATAATCCTGATGCATGTTTTTACCCTGTATGGGTCTCCCTCAGCAGTTTAAGATCTGAGTATTGGACCGAAAAAGCCTTTAAATCAATTGCAGCTCCACTTGGGGAATATATTTCTATGGGCAGTAGCAGTCTCGAAGCACCAAAGATCTGCATCTCAATGGACATCTTAAAGCCTATTCCTGAGCATGTAACTTTCAAAGGATACAAGGCCCAAAACATTCTGTTTAACCTTGTAACTTCGGTCCCCGCTGTAACCCCGCCCTTTGTGTGGAGCAAGAGTCCATGCATCCGCACTTTGCTCGATCCCGTGAGAACATCCCCAACAAATGGTCGATATAATGGCATCTAAAGGGAAGGAGGTTGCCGAGGATGACGGGTTATACTCTAGTGTCAAAGTCCGGCGTAAAATGAGGAAAAGATTTCTTCAATGCTCAGAAGGTCGAGGTAGCTATGGAAACCTCTCCATCATAAGCTCTCGGGTCCAAACTACCAAGTGGGGAATGTTCGATCCAAAAGCTCTAGTCCCAAGGACTGCCTCCCGCAGTTCAATCCAATGTTGGCAAAAATCCCTCGTGTCCGCCTGAATTTGTTCGGCGCACTAATGGGAGGAAAAGGACCTTCTAAGATGGTGGATATCATTATCACAAAGGAAGATACCAAATCTTCAACGATGTGCCCCCTCTCGTCCGTGATGTTGACCCACTCTTGGATAATGACACCGCACTGCATAAAGAGCAAACAAGTGTCCCCCAACCGGTGAGCTAGGGTTTGACCAGCAAAGTGGATTTGACTAATACCATGATGGAAATCAACCCATCTCAGCCTGACAACGTGGCTTCCAACTTGACACCCAAGCCGACTGAGCCGAATAATTCAAGAGAAGACCTTGCACTCAATGAAGACCCTGCACCAGAGATTGAGCTTACATCAGACAAGGAGCTATCACATGTCCAAATTAGATGTGAGCCGAATTCAACCGTTGCCTTGACCAGTGCCATCGTGGGCATCAACCCATCTGATCTTGACAAATCTGCACCCAAGCTAGATGAACATAGAAGGATCTTGCATGGCAGCACTTTGCATGGCAGCACTTTGCATGGCAGCACGCCTGGCTCCCAAGGAATGGAACTGAATTGCAATGAAGAGTCAGCCAATCTTCAAGAGGGAGCTACCTTGGAGAAAATCACTGACATCTTGGAAGATATTGAAGCAGAAAATGAGGCAGAGGACAGGCCCATCACAAAGCCTTTTACAGGTGCCATAGAGAAGAAAAAGAAGGGAAGACAGCAAAAGAGGGTCTCATTTGAACCAGGAATTATTGCCGAGGTCCTTCATAAGCACTCTATTTCGGAAGGTGCTAGCAAGGGAAAAAGGACAACCTAAAACTAATGGCAGCTAGTATACATATAGAGGGAATCCTATCCCTTAAGCAGTTTATTGTTGCGACTTACTCTATGGGAGCCTTATCTCGACTTGAGGTAAGTTTTTGAACCATCTCCGCGGCGACATGTATGTTTTCTCATATTAAGTAGTAGAATGATGGTTGTGGTAATTTGTTGGCGGAAGTTAAGCCATGGTATGAGGATGCCTTGGTTAACCCGAAATTCTAGCTTGCTTGCTAAGACAATGCTGCAATGTAAGAAGGTTGGCCTCCAAAAGATTGGGACCACCCTAAATTGTTGGCAACTTGGCAGCGAAAGAAAACTTTGTCAAATATTGGCTGACAGCAGGATTATGGTAGTAAGGGCACAAGCCCATAGTGAACATGGCAGATTTACGCATCGCACTTTCTTTCACAATTAGCGTGAAGGGATAGCTTTGATGTGGCATGGCGTAAATACGTGCCTCGCCTCGAATGACAAAAATGCAGATCCAAAGTTGAAAATGCAATATGTACTGTTTGGTATACTCAAAAGAATCAAAATAGGTCTTTGGAAGATGCAGACTGGAGTTTTTGTAACGGATACACAACAATATGCCTACATGGTACTACAATTAAAATGTAAACTATGTAATGTGGACAGACTGCTGGGGCCCTTTGAAACGAGGCTAGGAATTGCATGTATTTGGTCTGATATTTTCCTTGGGAAGAAACAAACATGTACCAGAACTTACAAACAAATTCAATCCTTTGTAGTACAAATTCCAATTGCACTTTGTAACCTGCCCATCAACAACTTTTTTCAAGTACCCTGTAGGTTTCAGAACAATAAAGGGGAACGGGGCATTGGAAGTTCTAGAAATACGGGTAATATCCTTCAAGGTCAAGGGGATTTACTACATCAAAGGACACTGGTGTATTGGCCCCCGAGTAATAGTGACCCATGTCTTGGTACAAAAGGGGGACAAGACCAGACGCAATTAACAAATACCCTGGATCAAAATGATTGGGGGATCATAATGGGCAACCCTCGGGATGAGTGCCACATAGGAATAGATTCTCCCCAAAGGGAAGGGAAGGTTACGGTTTTATTCTGGGAAGGGCATGGGGATCTGGGGAATAACAATGAAAATAGTGTCGTGGAACCTTCGGGGAATTAAAGGTGTTTTGAAAAGGGCCAGAGTTCTGGCAGCCATAAGATCTATGAATGCCGACGCCATCATGATACAAGAACACAAAGTGCCCCACTTTGAATCTAGCTCATTAGGGGATGGGTGGTAGCCAATATTCCGCCTTTACCTCGCAGCCTAGAGGCACCAAAGGGGGACCGGAATTTCGTGGGAGAGGTCTAACTAGCAACCTCCAATATGTGGGAACCGATGGGAGATGGCAGGCAATACAATTTGAAACGGATGGAGTCCAATGGGGGCTGATTAACATATATGCCACCAACAAGCCCGCAGAAAAGAGCTGTACTATGGAGAGAGATAAATACGCGGTTGGTCACCAACCGTGAAAAACCGATTTTAGGCGGTGACCTCAACATGACGGATGTATGGGACCAAAAGCTTGGGCTGATCAGAACCCCTAGGGGAAGAGAGGGTAGCATGGGACTCTTCTCAATAATAATGGATTTGCTCTCCTCCCTCCATCGAATACTCCATACCCCCGTCAAATAAACAAAAAGGTATGGATAGAGTTTATTGTCTTCGATAGGTTCTATTTGGCCAACAAGTCGGCCCCGCTCATGGATAAGTGTTTTGTTGAAGGGGACCTTACCTTCTCACACCGATCATGTGCCACAAAACTAGTATTGAGGATCTTCCCTTTGGGGGCAATACTCCCTTTAAATTTAATACCGGGCTCCTAGGAAAGGAAGCATTCTCAAATCCCTTTAGAGAATTTATTCTCAAGCAGCCTAAGGGAGGAAGGGCTCCCTAGCATGAAAGCATGGGTTAGAATAAATGCCCCCGATGAAAGATTGATAAAAAGATGGGGAAGAGAACGTGCCTGTGGGTTTTCGAGGGTCTAAAGCCGATCTCTATAATGAAATTTGACAAGTCAAACAAGATTTAGTTTCGCACCCATTCAACATTGTATATCGAAGTTGAGGAAGAATTAACTATCGAAAGTTAAAGCAATAGAGGAAGAGGAAGCCCGTGGGGCGCTATGAGATCCGTGACTAAGTGGTATGCTGAAGTGGATCATGAGAACTCCAAGTGTTTCTTCAGATTGGCAGAGCCGTGTTGGCCGAGAATAGCATTACTCTGCAATTGATGACCAAAGATCAAGTCATAAAAGGGGAGGCGTAAATAAGAGCATTCTTTAGACACGCCTACGGCGGGCTTTTAAGGAAGACCCTCTTCCAAATGATTACTCCTCCCATTGCTCCAAATGGTTACCCTCCCCATCGGGTCAAGGTCTTACAATAAACAACGAGGAGAACAGACTATTGCTTCAGAACCGTGAGATGCGTAAATATACAAAGCGCTAAGTTCTCTAGCTTCGTGGAAATCCCCGCCGATGGGTTCCCACCAGAGTTCTATGTAGAATTCTGGGATATCTTGGGTTCTTCCTTTGTTGCAGCAATCAAAGGAGCTTGGGCTGTCAGATATCTCCACCCAGCCTTGGCAAATGGATTCATTGCACTCATCCCAAAAGTAAGCAGGCCTCAGGCCATCAATGAATGGAGACCGATTGCACTAACCAATGTTCTCAGATAAAGTGATCATGAAAAGTCATAGCTATTCGAATTAAACCAATCCTAGCCCGTGTGATAGGATGTGAACAATCAGCTTTCCTTCCAAATAGAAACATCCTGGACAATTACCTGGCCGCTAGGGAGGGGCTTCACTGGTGTAAGCACTCGGGCCAGGAATGTGTTATGCTTAAACTTGACTTTCGCAGAGCCTATGACACACTAAGATGGAATGGGTTGAAGGAGGTCATGGCACATATGGGTTTTGAAACACTTCATTAATTTAGTTATGGGCTTGAACAAGATGGCATCCGTGATCAAGAAGCAGGAACGGCCAGCCCTCCGCCTCTTTGACCTCAAAAAAGAATCGTGACAGGGCTGCCCCTGTTCGCATCTATTCCCCGATCATGGCAAACCTTTAAACTCGAATGGTGAAGGAATTGGAAGCAAGAGGCATGGTAAATGGTTTAACTCTTCCGTGTTCTGACCGGTTGACAATAATGCAATATGGATGATACTTTCCTTTTTCTTAAGATATGATGACAAGAGTTTTGAAGCCTTTCGTGAGGCAATCGGGTTCCTTTTTTCATAGCTGGAATAGAAATAAACCCAGCCAAATGTGCGCTTATATGGCCATTTGATGGGGTCGCTGATGCTAGGGTTAAGGCATGGAACTTTCATACAAATACGCGCCTTCTAAACGGAAAACTTTTGGGTATGCCTCTTAATCCGCGTAAAATCTAAAAGGTCCTGTGGGTCTCCAATTGTAGAAAAGATTCAAAAAAAGGTCAATCTCGGGTCCCGCAAAGCTCTCTCAACTATGGGACGGGTGACAAGAGGCAATGCAATCCTCAATGCCACTACATCTACTATTCGCCGGCAATTGTGGCGAAAAATATGTATATGATCAAATTATGGTAATTATCCGCAGTTCATATGGGGAAAAAAGCAAAGGTAGCATGGACGTAAAATGTGTCGATAGGAAGGATGGGGGCTAGGATGTAAGGACCCAATGGTTCGTGCAAGAGCTCTAGCTACAAATTTGTTTGGCGGCTATTCAAATGACAGATCACCAGAATTGATCTAGTGAGATTTTGGCTCCAACAAGGCAAGATAAGGGGTAAACCTTCCATCCCTAGGGGATGAGACTGGTCTCTTCTATAAGTTCAAACTGGCCCCGCACATCCCCTGGGCCATGAGAAAAATTTTGGAAGCTTGGCAAGAAGTGCAAGATTTGTTTCAGGTGGATGAGGCTCCAAGGGAAGCCGATGTCTCAGCTTTATTCGAATGTAATGAATTTGGGAGAAAGACCAGCCTCGCCAGCAATCGGTCCACCCCTCGTATTTTTGTCAAGTGGCGATGGCAGAGTAACTAAGGTGGGGCACTTATGGGAAAGTGACGATGGATTTCATGGACCGTGACCGAGAGCCCCTCATACCCGCTATAGGGTAGGGGATAGAAAGGTATTTAAAAAGATAATGAGGAATGTTAACATGCTCTCGTGGAATGCACGGAGGAAAGATGGATATGTGGGGATGAAGATGGTTATAAGGTCGGAAAAATATATGGTTTGCTAATGCCACCACCTCCACTAAAGGTCACACATATTGGGTTTGGACTGGTAGACGCTGGCGAATTACTAAATCGTGGTCCCGACTTCTATGCTCGAGGAAACTACGCTTTTTCGTTGGATCAGGCCTACAGGATGGTTTATGCAACATGACTTGGTTACTAAATAGGGATATAGTACATCATGATCTTTGTCCATTGGGCTGTGGGGCCTCTGAGACGCTGGATCACCTCTTCTTCTGCCCAGAAATAAACGACTTCTGGAAATGGGTCACTCCAATTATCGGATTGGATATATACCAGCTATCATGGCCAGAAATACTAGTCGGCCTAGGGAAGATATAATCCAACTCTCACTCACCAACATATCTCTTTGGGTGTGTATGGAAACACCGATGTGGGAGTAGCTCTTGGTGGCTTAGCTACATCAACGTAATCAATAAAAATCAGTTTAACCAAGAAGTGGCCCTCATGGCCCTCGCCCATCATCGTGAATTTGGACGTAATCCACAATAGAGAACCGACAGATAGGAAGTCCGACGTGGTTCTACTTTTTAGATGCCATTGGGATTCTCAAGATGGATAAGATGGATACGCGGGTACCATCTATCGCCAGAGATAGAGTTATCTTGAATCCACATTAATTTGTAAGGGGAGTATCCTTCAATCCTTCTCTTGGAAAATGGCTAAAAGAATCGATAGTATCCCTCCGGGAGAAGAAGGGCACTCCCCTATAGTAACCTGTGGGTGGAGAAGACTGAACTATAACCATGGAGTACAAGACTTGACCTGTGGATAACCCCGCTTAGAGATAATTTTCCTATCTATCCCTAATGGGGACATCCGTTGTATAATTGATTATAATAAATATAATACATATCCTTACCCCTCAAAAAAAAAAAAAAAAAAATAATAATAATATAGTCAAAAAGAAATCTTCTAATAATTTGAGCTCTCGTTGCTCATGAATCGCACCTTTCAAGCAAAAATTGAACGAAATCGCCAAAAGAAAGCTTGAAAGAAAAATGGCATGAAATGACCACTACTTAGCCCAAGAGAAATAGGAAATTTCGAGAAATAGTTAAGGATTAAGAATAGTACCTTAATTAATAACCCATAGTTATAATAAATTTACTCTTAAGAAAAGTAGCTACTAAATCTATGGAAGCACCTCTACTCCCTGGAAGTTCCCAAATGGTAGCTTGAACCTCTCCTTTACCCTCGTAAGGCGAATTATAAGCTAATCTCCCGGGTCGCCATAAGAGTGTCCACCAAAAACTTAATAGTCCATGAGATCGAATTTAAAGGAGCTGCGAATAGATATAGTCGACCACTGATAGAGGCAAGAGCTCTCGAAGAGGCCACCATCAAGGAAGCTAAATTGTTGGGAGGACCAAACAAGTAGCTAGAAAGGTTGGAAGCTCCAGCTTGCACCTAACGCTTGAAGCACCTACCATGGAGGCGAATTTAACAAAATCTTGAGGCCCTACGGCCTAGGCCAGACAATGAACTTAGTTATTCAAGCTCTTCAGACGAATCATTTCACTCTTGGAGGAACAACGGCTTATTACTTCGGGTGAATGACCGCAAGGTTCCGGGAAAAGTGAGATCGTGGCGTCTGCTCCTAGAGGTGAGGAGCAAGTAGTAAGAGCAACCCCAACACCGTAAAAGAGTAGGTCAAAGCTAAGAAGCAAAGAGGGAGCAACCCCAACATCGAACAATAGATGAGCAAAGAAGTAGTAGGAGCAACCCCAACACCAGAAGAGTAGGTGAGCAGCAGTAGTAGGAGCAGCCCCAACACCGTAAAGAGTAGGCGAAAGCAAAGCAAGTAGTAGGAGCAACCCCAACACCAGGAAGAGTAGGTGAGCAGCAAGCAGTAGGAGCAACCTCGGCAATACGGGCAACCCCAGCAGCAGGAACAACAACAAGGGGAGCGATCCATCAATGCGGAAGAAAAGGAAGGAAGAGACGTAGGAAAGGGAGAAGCGAACAAAGAGGCATGAAGCTGGGAAGGGGGGGAGCGTGTGTTATCGAGAACCACAAATTCTGACGGCGGGAGGAGGATGAGCCCGAGGAGGAAAGACCACACCAACAAGAGGGGGAACCAAGAGGCTAAAGAAGAGGAGGAGGCCGAAGAACAGACGGAGTCTACGCTCGGCAACCATATCCAATGTAGTCCAAGGAGGGCAAGATCAGCGAGAAGCTATTTAAAGCTGAAGCAAGATATTGAGTACGAGAAGAAGAAGGAAACATGCAAGATTTATCTCTGCCGATGGATCTGACAAGGTAGCCGACCAGGGTCGAAAAGCAAGCCTCCACCACCTCGACCCGATTCTTCGAAGAAGGTCTGCCATGGGACAAATTCCAAGCACATTAGAGCTGCTTGGCATATTTGGCATTGCCAACAAGGTACCAAATCGATGATCCGTAAAGTCTCTTTCGAGTGCCTACATCAAAGGTCTATGCAGGTGTTCAAGATGGGCTACGACTACCGAGCCACATCAACGACGGCGGGGTCTCGCCAGGAAGTGGCCAAAGCCGAGGACGCCAAGATTCCGCACTTTGATGGTCCGAGCCCCCCGCAGAGGCAAAGCAGAGGCTGAGCTGGTACAACTTTTTGAAGAAGGCAACCTCTCAAGATTTATGCCAAGCAGTGACAAATATGCCCAAAGACCTCCACCGGCGAAAGGCTATATTCGCAAGGAGAAGCCGTGAAGAGCTCCAGTTTAGTAAACTATATAAATATAAGTTTTCCCTGTACATTTTACTCGTTATCTATAAAAGTAATTTTCTTTGTAAATTAATCTCCTCTTTGATATGAAATTATTCTTGTATAAATTAAATGATAGTAGAATCTTTTGTACCATAACTAGAATTCTCATAATTGTTTATTTAGCATAAATTTTAGCATAGAAATCAAAATTGGCTCGAAATCGGCCAACCGTTCACGATGCAGACATCATTGGCGCGAAACCACCCGAGTCACTCGATTTTGGGGCAAATTTGATCAAAATTTTGTGCAAAAAGATAGTAGAATGCTTAAAATTTGCCTAGAAACCTAGTTTAGCACTTAATTCTTGCCAAAAATATCCAGAAATATCTAGAGTCCGCGCCAAACGTCTCTGCATTCGCGACGCAGACCCCTTTTGCAAGAACCCACCCGAGTTGCCCATATTTGCACTTTTAGATGTCTTTTAGGTATGAAATAAGTTGGTAGTTAGTTTAGGATTGACCCAAACAGGCATTTTAGGATCTTATAGTTCTTAAAATTGTTGACTTTTGGCAGGAATCAAGGCACTAGGGTGGGTCCGCGCCAAAGGGTTGTGCGTTGAGAACGCAGACGTGATTGGTGCGTACCCATCCGAGTTACATGAGTTTGCACTAAAATTTTCCAAAATTGCTTAGAAAAGATTTTTAGTGCACACTTTAGCCATCTGCCATGCATTCTAGTGTTAGAGGGAATCGAACCTCCCACCCACAGGGATGAACCCCCCCAAAACCCCCCTGCCAACCACTAAGGGTGAGCATCATTTATATTTGAATTATTATTCTTAATTAAATTTAAGCTTTAATCATATTAGATAATATTAATGGCCAAACCTTAGAGTTAGAACGAAGAGGCTTAAGCTAGATAGAGACATCATCTGCATTCATCCTAACTTAGTTGTCGCTCTTATCTTGCTAAGTGTCTTCTTGTCTACATATAGGTAGTATAATTAAACATTTTTCTTAGAAACCCAGCTAGTTGCCAAGGCCTTAGAAATTGTTGTCACACGTTGGTATGATACACCAACACACGTTATAGGTGCACTACCATCAAGTGTCTCCCGTCATGCCTTTGTATCATAGATAATTATCTAGGAATTCATTCTATCTAGGTAATTTAGTCTAACACACCAAGTATACCCACAAAGTAAGTCTCCTTATACCACCCCATAACAGTAAATAAGTACCTTCCTCATTGTCTAGTAAAGTGCCAAATGCCAAGTGGGTCAATTGAGGTAGAGTGGATAGGTATAAAAATAGGGTTTGTAGAGTAAGTAGACGTAAATAATTGTTATTGTGGTAGTATTAGTTGCCTTGTGCACTTAGGGCAGTAAAATAGGTCAGGAGAACCTTCGTTGCAGATCCTCGAGCCTCGACAGTGGAGCCACTCGACAACATCAATGAATTGAAAGCAGAGGGCAACCTTATGGAAGAAATCTCAGCAAATCAAAGGCCAAGATGGTGTACAGGGAAGCCCGAACATAAATAATAAATGGGAGCCTATAGGAAGGACGATTGCGACATCAAGATTAGACACAAGATATTCGCTCGGCTCATATTTGAGTCTTCGATTCCGCCCAAAATAGCCAAGTGATGGAAGATTTTTATATTTTGAAGTATAGTTTAGCCAAACGTAAGAAACTTTAGGCAGCTACTTTCGAAAATATGGCTTTTGATTTGTATTCCAGGGTAAGAGTGCACGGTCCTATTCCGGAACAGCCTACGAAAATATGGCTTTTGATTTGTATTACAGAATAGGGTAAGAGTGCACGGTCCTATTCCGGAACAGCCTACGAAAATATGACTTTTGATTTGTTTCCAGAATAGGGTAAAAGTGCAAGGGATTTGTATTCTGGAATACAATAAGAGTGCACGTTTATATTCCGAAATACAATAAGAATGCACATTTGTATTCCGGAATACATTAAATGTGCAACGTTCTATTCCGGAATAGCATAAGAGTGCACAAGGGTCTATCCTGGAATAAAATAAATATAAGAGTGCACAGGCAACCTCCCTAGACAGATTTGGCATGTGCTGGTGATTTACTTCATCACACCACAAAACTTTACGTTACTTCTTTTTCACACCTTGCCTTTTCTGTTTAATCTTCGTAATTTGACCTGTGATCACATCTTGCATTTTCTGTTTAATGTTCGTAATTTATTATGATCCATTATAAATTAAACCTCCTTTTTGTCGTGAGTTCACAATAACCTAGTGGGAAAAAATATAAATGTAGTAGAAATAGCATATAATAAATCATAATCACCTTAATGTTTTGAACTTAACCCCTAAAATTGCGATTTCAAGTGTTTCATATCATAATCACCTTAATGTTTTGAACTTAACCCCTAAAATTGCCATTTCAAGTGTTTCATATGTTGACACAGCAGTAAAAAAAAAAAACATTGGGGGCTAAAATAGCACGTATTAAATTGTAATCACCATAAGTTTGTGGACCACCCACAAAATGTCCATTTCAAATAATTAATATGTTTTTTAAAAGGGAATCTTCAAACGGGAGTGCTGAACACTCCCGTTTAACATGGAACCTTGTTTATAAACCGAATAGGCACTACGAAATGCTACAGACATGACTTTGATCAAATTGGTTGCGCCCTTTTGGGCCATGTCACTGGTCCACCTACATCAGAAGATCAATGCCACGTGTGCAGTGGCTATATTTTATCTCCCACTGCCACTGTACACTAATTCCTGTCATAGAACATTATTATACAAATTTTCTTCTCCCAATGATGCTTGAATAATTTTTCTCCTATTGGATTTTCACAGTTCGTTTGCTCCCACTGAATCTAAAATAATAAATCACGAACATAATTTGTTCTCTCACAAGATGTTACATTCTTTGGACACTCTTTTGCATAATGTCCTTTCTCGCCACAGCAAAAACATTGACGAATCTTCTTCAATTCTTCTGGACTTAGTTTCTTTCCTTTCGACTTTGATGCCGCAAGAAATGCTTTATCTTCTTTGCAGATACGATTGATGCACCCTTCTTCTTTTGATGCATTTCTTCTTTTAAAATAGTAGCTACCCCTTGACCAGGAAGACTGGAAGACTGGATATAAGAGTAGCTACTTGATATTTGGGATCCACTTGATCACCTACAGCCGCCAATTGCTGCACCAAGGTCTTGAATTTGCACACTGCTTTTCCAATTTTCTCGCCATCATCATTGAAATTGCGGAATTCTTGTCGCATAAACACCTTCATTGACTCTTCCTTTGATTCATTATCCTTGCTGCTTACATGAAGTACTTGTTAATTTCCTAATGCTGCCACAATTAAATCATATGCCTTATTGCACCTTCATTTTGCCGTTTTGCCATTTTGCACCTTCATCGGAATTGCTGGGCTTCTTCTCTGTGCCTGTCACAATACTCCAGAGATCTCTTTGATGGAATAAATATTTCATCCTCACCTTCCAGATGTAAAAGCCTTCATCATCAAATCTGTCAATAGATTTCTCCACTATCACTTCTCCACTATCACGTTGGAAGCCGTCCTTCAATCTAGTACTCCACAAATATCACACAAAAAGATAACGAGATAGCTTGGCCCTTTACAAATATCTTCAACTAATTTTAGGGCCTCCTTCCCAATCTGACATAAGCCTACTAATTTAAGTACGGGCTTTCAGCCATCAACGCTCTTACACATACAGTGCGGTTCTTCACAGCAGCCTCTTCAAAGCCAAAGCTCTGATACCATGTAGAAATTTAGAGATACTGAGCAGATAACTAAATGCGCAACTAGATTACAGAACTTGGTTGGAATCTTGCAGCAGTTACATGAGTTTTATAGACCAAACACACTAGGAAATGCTACAGACATGACTCTGATCAGATTGGTTGCGCCCTTAGGCCACGTCACTGATCTGCCTACATCAGCAGATCAATGCCACGTGTACAGTGGCTATATTTTATCAAACAAGGCAGTATCGTGTAAAGCTTACATTTTCAAACACGAAAATAAAGAAACTTTTGGTCAAGAACTTAGCTAGTTAGAATAAGTCATCCATTACCAGATACCATCTGGGGTAAAATGGTTCTATGGAAGCCAAGGATGAAATATCCTCCAGCCTAAATTTAGCAGCTTAAAAGGGGCCTACTCCCTTTTCTCAGAAATTTCTTCCAGCGCTCTATATTACAAGCATAAGTTCGTTCTCGACTAAGGCAGACTGAAAATGCCTTAGCCGGTGTCTCTAAGAATTTCAGAAGAACAATGAACACATTGAAGGTTTTGGTGGTAGCAATTGTACTTGCAACCGGCAGCCGAGAGAGTGCAAGGGAGCCGCCGACCAGTCTGAAATTCGCACCGAAAGCAAAGCAATTTTCGCTTGTTCTATCCCTCGCCGGTAAAGAAGAGCAGTATTGGCATATACCGTAAATGGCACCGGCCCCGAAATTGATTTTCAAACAACGCGAATTCAAGATCGAGGTTGGGTAGGATGGGGAATTAATCCCACCCAACAAGGAAATATGGTCGGTAGTCGAGCCTTTGATTGCCTTCAAAGAATTCAAGCTTTAAGTTATATATACGAATACCAAAATTACGTAAGCTCAAAATTCAGTATCGCCCCACACCCTTCTTCAAATAGCACGCTACAAAGGCTTGACAGTGGTCAGAAATAAATGGCAAAAGTATGAGATTTTATGGCAAGTTAAATTTTAGCAAAGGTTCCCCGGTAAGTCAGATCATATCCGAAATGAGGTAGCCAAGTAGTTGGTGATGCTCCACAGAGCATTCTCTTTCTCGACCAACAAATTATGGTGTAGATAACGCCAAGCTCGGCATTATCGAAAATTTGAGGCCATGTGGCCATGGCCAAAATGGCGAGGGTAGCGCAGCCAGCCGCCGCCGAAGCCATTTTTTGCCATGGCCACATGGCCCTCAAATTTTTTGCTCAAGAACGCCGTGCCGTATGCTATCGCCTTTAACGCCTCGGGTTCGAGGGTTTGCATAACGTAGAGAGCGAGGCTGGACCGGAATACCCGACGATGGATACAAATTTTAAAAGAGGAGAAAATTCATGATCGAGTCGCGGAATTGAACCCCCGCCAAGACCACTTCTCTCGCTAAGCCCCTTTGAGCCACCCGTGATACAAGAAAGAAAAGAGCCTAAATAAAAACAAAAGAAAGAGTAAAAGAAAGGGCTTTTCCTAAGAACGGGTACTCAATCACGATAGCTGCCTAGTTTAGGCAAAATGAGAACAAGATCACGCCCGGTTTAGGCAAAATGCAACAAGAAACGTAAAAGATATAGAAAATATGAGGAATGGCTCGCACAAGGGAAGAACCAAAAAAATAAGCATCTTACTTTCTCGCACGCGCCATTAACACCGATTCGACCGCTCGTCTTCAGATAGAAGCCAATGACAGAAAATCAAGAAACAATCGTGCAAAAGCAAGACTTAAAGACAAAAAATGCATTTGAATGGGGCTAAAAACGGCTCAAACTAAGCCCCTGAACTCAACCTTTATTCCCGTTTTTAAGCCCCACCGCCAAAGCATTAGAAAGGATAGAAGATGGCTATGGCGACGGAAGAAGGCAAAGAAAGAAGGCGCTATGGTGGCAAAGAAGGCAAAGAAGGTCTGTAATATTCTAGGGTGTTATAGAACCGCCGTATTTCTCTAGGTCGCTATGAGTCCGCGGCCTATAAAATATGGGCCAAGATTTATGTTATTAGCTGGTAACATGATTGAAATGGACGGTTGAGATTGCATCAGAGTTCTGTAAAACCCGAACCACCGTGCTAAGGTTCCATAGATGTTTCAACTACGGCGGGGTCCAAGGCACCCATGCCATCTCCATCTCCTTGCTAAGGAAGCAGCAGCTCTGTGATCTATCATCCCCACATTTAGCTCCAATACTAGTCTTGTTGATTGCCACCATGCTACGTTGATATATTTTTTATCACTTAGGCCAGAATAATAATGCTTCTTTTGGGGCTATGCTTGTTTATGAACAGAAGATAACTAGTTATGCTAAGGGTTCTGTTGCCCTCAGCTATTTTATGTGTCTACTACTAGTTGGAAATGTCATGTTCTAATGGTCCATCTTAATGAGATGATTTCGTTATGCTTCTTGCTGGAACAATTCTTTAAGGCTATGCTTCTTTTGAGAACCACTTTTATTGAGAGAGAATTTAAATAACAAGCTATTAAGGGTTGCCCTTATATCAAATTTTAATGTTCGGGTTGCCCCTAAAGGGCAAACCCCCCTCCATGTGGGTAATGGGCATATTTTGGATATCTCCTGGTATATACACGGATATACCTTGTGACATGCAAATAGCAGGTAATTTTTTAAGAGCCCGCCCCTCAATGTCAAGATCCTTTCGCCAGAGAACATCTTGAAGGAGAATCCTTTCAATAGGAGAATCCTTCCAATAGCATGCCCCTGGATGTGCAAATTCCTTATTTCTGATACACAAGAGGGTGTAAATATAGTAATGCTACCCAAAAAAAGTGTGAAGGCACATAGCACTAAAGAACCTATGACCAAGGAAAAACATAACATAACTTGATCTCTAAAATTTGTATGCTCCTCCACGAGATCCACGTCATTGCTCCTTATCTTCCTAGAGCGTATATTGTTTCTGAAGCGACAACTCCAAGGACGTTGAAGAGGAATTCCTTCGAGCATGTACCCGGATGGTGCTTTTTGGGTAGCATTACCATATTTACACCTAAGAGCAGTTGTCGGCAATCCAAAAGCTTTTGCCTTGAGAAATTTTAGCATGTAAAAATTTTGCGTATAGTAGTTACGTGCCAATCTGCCAAAATAAATCAAATACCAGAAATGCAACTGCGCCAGACTCACCCTTAAACATAATACATAGAGCCTCCAGAAGCCTCCAAGAATTGTCTAAACCCTTTTATCCATCTATAAGTATTATTTTATAGAGTTGTTGTAGCATTTTGCATGGCCGTCGATCTGGGTGCTTGAGTATTCATCGATTACGCTTGCATGTTTATCATGATTTTTCTTGTTTATATGATGCTCTACTATAAGATTTGGTTTTTTTTTTGAAGGTTTTCGCCAAATTGCTTGTCACTTTAAGGTAAAAGATCGGGACGTTCCAAGCACAGAGATACGCCCCGTGACGCACATTGTAATCGCCACGCCACGCCGCAGACACGCCACCATTGACGGTAATACGCCAACGGATAGCTGTGTAAGTAGCCCTAGGGGCAACTTGCTAGAGTGTTCATATATTATTAATGTGCACATGTGCACATTAATGAGGGCACACCTTCCATGTTGGCATATTTTGCCACCTAGCCATTAAAGGCAAGTGGGCCTTTCCACTATCCCACATGCCAAATTGGGTAATTGGAAACCCTAGCCTAAACCCCATGTCTATTTAGGGTAGGAAAACCCTAGCTTGCTAGTTTTCGTCCCTTAGGTTTTAGAGCTCGCTTTGGCTGCCCCAGAGCCAAAACCGGGCCCCCGTGACGTACGCCTGCTTAATTGCGACCATCGGCCTCAATTCGACAAATTTCACAGATGGTTGAACTCAGTCGAGGAGCCACTAAGGATCAGATGGTCAATTTAATAGCTTAAACCGCCTTCTAGTCATAGAATCAGTAGGTTTAGACTATTAAATTGCCCATAGTAGTTATCTAGATCTTAGATTCTTGACACTAACTAAAGAACCTAACTCTATGATTGATCTAGTTCTTTAGTTCTTCCGGTGATATATTTGATGATGTATTTCTCGTGAACTCCTTGTATTGGGAAGGGGTAGAGGCCCCAAAGCTTGTAGTTGATGCTCCTAGAGTAGCCTCTCTAGCACACCGTAGATTCGCCTGTGGTACAAGAGCCACACCCGGGTTGGGTGAAGGGGCCGACCGGGCTAAGAAGGAGGCTGCCATGTCCCGACTCTTGAACGATCCCCCGGGTGTGTAAAGCCTACCACGGGATCATTGTGACTAGGTCTACCGGCTTACCACCGAAAAGTGTAAGGCATGGGCTCGACACCCGTGAAGTGGTGTACACTTTCCAGTGGGTTCAATCGAATACGGGCAGTGCCCCTAGTCACCTTGAGTTAGCATGTAGATCTCCTCGAGGGAGTGATCCCTACCTGCCCCATCGAACCGGGAGGATGAGACCCAGTGAATAGCCCCTTTGGCTATGCATCCCTGCTGGCTACAAAGTCCCAACACTTTTCAAAATTACTCGCAAAGTGTGCAATGAGGGGCGGATGGGAGGGACAACCCTATGCCATGTTCTTATGCCAGCCCAATTCCATTGCCATGAATTCTGCCCAAGAATCGAACTCCTCGAGACCCAAGCCGCCGGGCATCCTTTGAGTCCGAGCCTTGCAGGATCCCCATGTGATGTGCCGATCTTTGTCTATGCAGATATGAGGAGGACCATCCTTCGAGATGGTCACAGGATGTTGATGTATGTGCTAAAAACCGTCGACATGTATGTTTACGCCTCGCAGCCTAGGTAGGCCCCGAGGGAGACGGGTAGAATGACACCTTCACTCTTCCCACCGAGACCAAAATGCATACGGTGCAAAGATATGTGGAGGGCCCTCAGACGCCGATGGAGCCGGGTGTGGGGAAGAACTTCCTTTGTATACCTGCGAGTGCACCGTGATAATGAAAGAATCTCCTCGTAGGGGACGCCATTGGGTATCGTAAGCAATGTTCTTGGAGACCAAGAGCAAAAGCACCGACCATGTTCCCAAAGAGTACTAACTTGATAGGATCCTCAAGCCTCCTAAAAGGGGAAAATTTTTTTTTCACCTTTGTAGTTATGCTAAGCTAGTAAACAATTAAGTGAATTGGAATTTAACAAGATTAAAAAGAACGAGCCAAAATTTTCCAGGAGGAATTCACAAAATACCGTCGCAAAACTAACTTTTGTTTTGAAGCTTAGGCTAAGCTATGAGACATCGAAAGCAAAGAACACCAAAACATGATGAATTTGAGATAAATAATGTGGTAAGGCTAATTCTAAGGTAGGAATTAGTTAGAATAGCATGTTTTAATTACCTAAAACCCTAGAATGGGGAGGATTCACGATACCGCTACCGGGTCGCGAAAACTAAACATTAGTATTGGAACGAGGGCGCAAGTCGTGGAGACCAATAGGTAGAAAAAAAAAGTCCAAATAAGTATAAGTTTTAGATAAATTGGTGCCTTAGCATGTTAAACGGGCAACTTGAGTTTTGACCTAAAAATTCCCCAAGCTATAAATAGATGTAGAACCCCTCTCATTTTTTTTTCCAAGCCCTAGAAATCCGCTTCTTCCCAACTTAGGGCGATCTTTCTACGCTTTTATCCCATTGACGATCCGAAAACATGGCCCTCAACCAAACGTCATCGAAGGAAGCTGCCGCCAGCGCGAAAACCACCAAATACAATCGGTGCGTAGATCATTCGGAAGATGCTTCGTGAGAGGCTCGCAAGAGGGGGTCGCTCGCCTTCTGACGAAGAGGAAGACACCTCCGATTTGATCGATGTCTTCAACCAGTGGAGGAGGACGAGGCCACATCACCAACCCCATGGACGAAGAGACGAGGGAGGTGTAATGAAAGAAATAGAGCTGGAGATCCAGCAGAAGAGGAGAACAAGCAGCACTATCTCAGACGCGACTCCACGGAAATCCTCGAAAGCGATGAGCAAGTGATGTGTCCGGAGCCGGAGGTAGCAGACCTTAGAAGATTCATCAGGAAGTACGAGCGCCGGCAGAAGAGAAGGGAAGACAAAAAGAGGAAAAGGGAGGAAGAGGAACAAAAGGCAGCTAGAAGAAAAGAAGAAAAAAAGAAAGGGAAGTTCGTGGGTCGGCATAAGGAGAACAAAGGACCGCCTCACCAGGAAGAGGCCAAACCCAAACATTATCATTAAGGAGCGCAACCCCGACGAACCCCCAAACCCTTCCGACGACTCTTCCGATGAAGACTTCAACCCTAACGCCGGCAGTGGGAAGCTCTTCCAAGCACCCAGCGACGAAAGCAAGAAGTACCCGAAAGCAAACAAGACCGGAAAGCAACCCCACCAAGACCAAGTGCGTAAGCCCCCAATACCCGCATGGGATAGAAAGAAGCAACCACGACCCTGCCCGGAAGCCTACGCCACCGACAGGTGAAGATTTATGAGAGGAAGATGAGAGAGCACGAGGCCTACATGAAGAAATGGGAGGCCTATAACAAATATTATGAAGAAAACAGAGTTAAGTTCATCGAGGGAGGGCTGCACCAACGGCAAAGAAACCCTAAGGCCGCCACCACCGAAGCCCAAGGTTCCCAAGCCACCCGTGAAGAAAGCGGATAGGGAAGGAGGTGGAGAGAAGAGCGCTAAGGGAGATTAGACACTTCCAAATAAGCAGCCGGCCTCCTAATCCCCCGCGGCCCCCTTCGGGCTTCTGGGTTGGTGGAAGTTATGCGTGCCTATAGAACGCACTTTAGAGTCACGCACGAGGGCGCCGCCGGGCAATGCAAGAGGCGGCTGAGGCAAAAGATAGTGCAACATTTTGAAGATTCAACAGCCTGCACTATCCACGCCAGCGGGTAACCCTTAATGCGATAAGACATGAGTCTTGGCGACCGCATTAAGGGAGAACGCCTTAGAAACTTTTTGTTGTAAATAATTAAAAATTTTGTAATATAGAGCAATTTTGTGTACCTTGATGACATAAACTTGAGTAATTAGAGCAAATTAATAAGTTTTAGCTTTTATTTCAGTGAAATAGACATTTGGGAGCCGAGACATGATGTTCACAGCCACTACTGCCGCGAAAACAAAAGTTAGATTGAAGCTTAGGCGCAAGCCGTGAGACCTCAAAACTTGACCAAAACAGCCTAAATTGACCAAATAAGGGGTCGATTCTTCTAATTTGATGAGCCCATCACCCTTACACCATTAGTTTACCCAAATTGACACCTTTAATTAAAATGGGACTGATGTCTCACACCGCTACCGCCGCAGAAAACAAAAAGTTAGGATTGAAGCTTAGGCTAAGTCGTGAGACCTCTTACCAATTCTTCACCAGACTTGTCAAAGTCACCTTCAACCCATCAGATAGCATCTTTTAGGTAACCTAGCCTTGTTCAAGCATCTCCTATAGTCCTCAAACTCCTATTTTGACCTCGATAAGTTAGAATTACCCAATCCTAGGAAATTTCCAAGTCATCCAAAAATTAGGGTTTCCCCTTTTCTATAAATAGACCCGCCACTTCACATAGCACCCCAAATCAACTGCCCCTGCCCTTCTAGCCGATTTCCTAACTCCCCGAGGCTTTTGCAACCATTTGTTACCTTCTTCTCGCAATTAATCAATGGCAACTTCTCGATTTCCAGAGATGGTACAAATACCAGCCATGCCGCCGAGGTCGACGTCGACCAAAATCTTCCAGATTTTCAGAAGGAGGTAGACGCCCAAGCAACCTTGCACGCCCCCAGCCTTATAGTAGAGTCTTGACTGAAGTTCCAAGTTAGGTAGAACCAGCGCTAGTGCAACTCCCTCCCTTGTATAGGATATTTTGTTCCTAGACACCCTCAGGGCAAAGATAGACGATGTCCCAACATCGCCAAATACCACAAACAAAGCGCACCGCGACACCCAGCCAATGGTCCTAACACAACAGACCAAGTACTTTTCAACACCGCCTCGGCAATCTTTTCTCACCCACCGCGTCGGAGAACATTGTGGGGAAACCTCTATTCCCCATGGACGGGGATCCATTAGCCGAAGTAAAGATAACAACGGCCCTCACACGCATGAACAGGAGCAGAAGGGAAGGAAGAAGACTCGATGAACAGAATCCGAGGAGGAGGAAGACGATGTTGAGCTCGACCCCAGGAGCAGGGAAATGACAAGCAGAGCGGAGTGGCAAGACTTCAAAGAAGCCGGCAGACTCCCTCGAAGTCGCCACCCCCAAGTTAGGCATCACAAGCCCGCTCCCATTATCGCCGGTTGGTGAGGAGTTTCTACCCCCGAATATCATTCAAAACCTCCCCGAGTGCGGGGAAAGGGAGTACCGACCAAGAGTTGCCGCACCAACCTCGGCGAAGAATCCGGGACTTGGACGACTTCATCGTCCCCGAGGAGAGTCCGACTTTCCCTCCAAGTAAGGGAAGCCGACACTTTACACGGAGAGAGTTTACCTCCCACATCCAAGCCTACAAAGAACATCGCGATCATGGAGGCGCATTAAGGCTGAGAACAAGCTACCGACGGAGGAAGAGTTCCTTGCTCTCCGAACAGATGGGGATCCGCTTATGCACCCTCAAACATCCTAACTAAAAGCTCATCCGCAAAGACCCCCTGATAGACAGCGACCACCTCGAGGGGTTTCAAAAGAATCAGTCAAGGACTACAGGAGCTCACCACGGTGGAGGTTGATGATTTCGAAGCGCATAATCGAGCTGGATACCGAAAGTGGCCGAGGACCCATCTCGCAACGACACGTGTCATTACGCCATTACCCCGCCATTGCCGATGGATGGAAGAATAGCGTTATCCACCGCAAGTTCACCCCCGTGAGGCGGGAAGGAGTATCGCTGATTGCACTCGATTCGCCGCATGCACGGGCTACCCCTTAACACCGAAAGTATGCAATCCCGTGAAAAGAGCGGTAGCACTCGACGCCTTCGACTTCGCCATACCTTACAAGCGGCAGTAAGACCGCCGCTGACGCTAGCCTTATACCTCCCAATCGCAGAATAGAAGATTTAGCAAGAGCATTACTGTGGTGGATCTCCAGCCAATGTTCTTAGGAACTTGGGCCATTCAAAGGGGAACAGCCCAAGTGAAAAGTTCTTGAGGATAATCCATCTTACCGCATCAACGTAAGTGATTAGCAAGAGGTTGCAAGTTCTTGTATTAGTGTAATATAAAAATATAAATATAACATTCTTTTGCACTATAAATGTTTTGTTGATAC
Source organism: Isoetes taiwanensis (assembly GCA_021234155.1). Taxonomy (NCBI): domain Eukaryota; kingdom Viridiplantae; phylum Streptophyta; class Lycopodiopsida; order Isoetales; family Isoetaceae; genus Isoetes; species Isoetes taiwanensis. Next base: position 7,318 of record JAJEKV010001045.1, on the reverse strand, counting down.
ATTTTGTGTCCCCTCAACCATGCCAACAAACATAAATAATGCAAGAAAGCAAGGAAAACTAACCATGTAGATATGAACCACTTGTGTATGCAAATTAGAGGCCCGAAAGCGCAGAGAACGACATTAACCGCGGAACTTACAGGGGAACAGAGCCCGCCTGTGCCACGCCTCGCAAGGAACCCCGCTTTGAAGAGTTTGGACAAATGACTCCGTAAGAAGAAATATCGCAAAATGAGGACGACTCTCGAACGTGATAAAGGCCTTTGCTAGCCGCACGCTGTGAGCAGTTCGGGGGTAACGCCAACCGCCGCAAGCATCAGCCTGAGAACAAGTAGAGACAAGAAGAGGAGCAAGAGAGGAAGGTCCCCCAGCCTTGACTCCCTCCACTAAGCTCGATTCGCACTGACTCGAGGAAGAAGAAGAGCGTAACCAAGTCCGAAAGCGCATCTAAAGGCGCGAGGAACCACCCGGAGGGACTACAAAGGGACACAAGAACCTCGACTACCGTAAGAAAGTAGACTCGTGATTGGGAAATGTTTGAAGGCCGAAGCTCGAAAGCAATTCTCAGCAGAAACAGCGTCGCATGGAAGCGCAGGCTTGGCTTGACGAGATGAGCCAATACGGCAATGCCTATGGTATGAAGGATAAGGATAAAGGCAGGGTGGCAACAAATAACCGGGGAGCAAAGACGCATTTGGTGGAAGGGCTATGCCAAGGCTCATGGCTTAAGCAGGATGCTTGCGTGTTCAAGAAGTTTGCTAAAGCCTTCGCCGCCATTACGCCCAAGAGAGCACAAGTCCAAGATGATGCAAAGAGCTTCTACAAAGTTGCAAAGAAGGCAACAAGTCAAGCATTTAAATACAATGAGGAATTTATGAGGCTAAGGTCAGATGTGCCAAAGTTAGGTGAGAAGCATGCGCTGGGAAAGCTACATTGAAGGTCCGAATGAGGAGATCCGCAGTTTGTAAGGGCAATAAACCCCAGAACGGCATCTAAGCCGAGTCCAAGGCAATAAGCTTGCAAGGACGTGACCCCGTAATAGCGGGCGAGGCAACAAGATTACCAAGATAAAGGCAAGGCAAAGAAAGCGCTTTTAGCCCCGAGAACGCCCCCCAGACCAGCCTAGAGCCCCATATAGTGGCAATCAAGGGAAACAAAGCAGAGAAGAAGCAGTGTCCTTCAAAGACAAACAGAAGGGTCAAACTACTCCAAAGCAAAGGCGATCCTTTCAGCAGCCATGCCCAAGGAAAAGAGACAGGAGTGCATAGAAAAGCAAAGCTTTGCTTGCTCGTGTGTTTCCAGCCAAAGCATAGGACGCCAAACCCGCCCATATGTCATGAGTGCAAAATAGCGAAGTTGGGAGATTGGGACACTTTGATCGACGACGACGGGCGAGGAGGCCCGCTGACTACATTCGTGGTGAGTGTCATATCTTTGCCGCAATAGATACGAGCAAGCAAGAGAGCCAAGATAAAGTAATTTCCACAAGGGGAAAGGCCAAGGCCAAGTCATTTATAGTCCTAATAGATTCGAAGTAGCCATAACTTTGCATCTCCCGTAATGGTTCAAATGTTGAAGTTGAAACCATTAAAGTCAAAGCCAAGGCCCGCTTGTCTTAGCAAGTGGAGCAAGAAGCGCACGCGTGTAAAAGAATCAACTTTGACATCGACTTTGCCGGGATTAAGATCCGTGATGGGGCGGAGAGTAATGGGCATTGGCAAATACGACTTGATAATAGGTATGGAGTACCTTGGACCAGCAGGGCCATTATTGATTGTGGAAAGCTTTTTAGGTGACCTTCCCAACACCCGACGGCAAGATCATTGAGATAACAAAAGAAGTTGTCCCCATCATGCAAAGTATGTCTTCTAAACGGCCGTTCAAGTGCATCAAGAGTGAGCAGTAGCATACATCTTCAAGCTTGAGATTAGTGAGCCGAATTGGAAGGAAGCAAAGAAGACAAGATGTCAAAGCCAGTTGCCGGTGGCAAATAGCTGTTGATCACGAGTTCCACGATCTCTTTCCGTGATGAGATCAAGCAGCTCCTCCTTATAGGGGAGTCGAAAGTGCGCAGATAGCACTCGAACCGGAACAAAACCGACAAGCAAGGCTCCATATAGAATGACAACGCAGAGTTGTCGGAGCTAAAGAAGCAGCTTGCAGGAGCTGCTCGACCTAGGTTTCATTAGACCTAGTGTCTCGCCGCTTGAGAGCATTCTTTTGTCAAGAAGAAGGATGGATCTTTGAGAATGTGCATAGACTATAGACAGCTGAATAAGCACACCATTAAGAACAAGTATGCGCTTTCCAAGATCGACGACTTGATGGATCAGCTTCAAGGAGCAAAGATCTTCTCCAAAAATCGACTTAAGGTCGCTATCATCGATACCTGATAAAGGAGGAGGATATCCACAAGACCGCCTTCGTGACGCCAGATGGGCATTATGAGTTCACGCGATGCCTTTCGGCTTATCAAATGCCCCCAACGCTCATGAGGCTCATGAACGATATCTTCGTGGAGTTCCCGACACCTTTGTGATTGTTTTCTTTGATGACATTTTGGTGTATAGCGCATCCCTTGAAGAGCACGCGGCAACACTTGAGAAGGGTGCTAGAGAAGTTGAGGAGGCACCAAGAAGTAATACCAAGTTGTCGGCGCCACTTCGCGAACGCAGAAGGTGGAATACCTTGGTCATGTGATCTCGGGCAGAAGCATCTCGACGACCCCCGCCAAGATTGAAGCAGTTGATTCAAAGGGCGGCTACCAAGAATGTGCACGAGGTCGGGGTTTTCTGCCTAGCAGGTACTACAGAAGTTCGTGGAAGAACTTTGCTAAGATAGCAGCCCCGCTAACGCACTGACGAGGGGCGTAGAAGGTGAAAGATTGGGTAGAGCATTGGCACAAGAAAGCCCAAAAGGGGATTTGAATTGTTGAAGGAAGCTTTAACAACAGCCCCGGCCTTTTAACCCCGCCGACCGAGAAAGATAAGCTTGTAGCAACGGATGCGAGTAAGATAGCTACAAAAAGCAAGCTTATGCAAGAAGAGCGTGGTGGTAGCCGATGATTCCGTGAAGATGAACGACGCCGAGACGCCACCACCCAACGCGACGCATCGTGAATTGCTTGCAGCTTGTCGTATGCTTAAGAATATGGAGGCACTACCTCTTGGGAAGGAAGTTCCAATTGATACCCACCATCGAGCCTCCAATATGTATTCACGCAACCACACCCTCAACTGAGGCAAATGGAGATGGATGGAGTTCCTCGAGGAATATGACTTTGATATAGTCTACAAGCCGGGAAACTCAATGTGGTAGCAGATGCGCTTTCAAGGCATCCCCGACAACTAGAGTGCATTGCAACGCACTTCGACGCCTCCAAATGACTTTGGTAAGAGGATTGAAGAGTCCTTGCCAACGGATGTGGATTTCGTGGAAGTATGGGCAAGCCTCTAAGGAGGCTAGAACAGATAAAGAGCCGAGGCCTTCAAGCATTATAAGAAGGAAGGCAACCTGTTATACCATAAGAACAAGTTGTGCGCATCCTCAATCATCGTGTAAGGAAGTTGATCCTCCATGACACGCGACAAATGCCCAATAGCCGGCCATGATTTCATGAAAACATATTTCAAAAAGGCAGCAGCCTATTATTGGCCGAATGAAGAAGCAAATAGCTCGCTACATCAAGGAATGTCGGGCTTATGCCGCCAGACGGGCGAGCAGCCAATTCCGTGGGCATTAGAGCCATTAGCAAAGCCAAACGCTAAGTGGGAGGTAATCAAAGATGGATTTCATCACGACTCCAAGAACAACAGAGGGCAAGGGATGCCTTGATGGTAGTGGTCGACAAGTTGTCAAAGATGGCACATTTTGTGCCTTTGCAGACCACGATACAGCCTATGGATACAAAGAAAGCTCTTCACCAAAGAGATCTTCAAAGCTTCATGGCATGCCAAGGGAGATTATCTCCCACGAGATCCGGTTCATGAGTGCCTTTTGGCAAGACCTCTTTGGCGCATAATTCGCACTTCAAGCTATCCATGAGCACGGGCGATCATCCTCGACGGATGGCCGACGGAGCGACCAATTTAACAGATCTTAGAAGACATGCTACCAAAACTATGTCCGAATAAGCAAAGTATGTGGGAAGAATTTATTCACTTGGTGGAGTTTGCATACAATAGCACCAAGCAGAATCGTCCCCAAATGTCGCCATTTATGATCAATTATGGCTATCGCTGTTTAACTCCGCATTAATTTGGCACAACCCCTCGTCAAAAGTAGAAGTTTCGCAGCCAGATGTTACCGATATGCGCCACTGTGGAAGAGGTTCGAGGGTATCCGCTAGCAGCAAGAAGTCGCATTAAAAGAGCATCACCGATAAGCATCGAATCCGGAAGAGAGTTCAAAGTTGGAGATGATGTATGGCTCAAGATAAAGGTGAAGCAAGCTCAGATTGGCAATTGCAAGAAGCTTGCTCCAAGGTGGCTGGACCCTTCGTAATAATCAAGAGAGTAGGTAATCAATCCTACAAGTTGGAATTGCCAAAGACACCTAAAGATTCATAAGGTCTTCCACGCGGAGTTTGTTGAAGAAGCATACCCAAAATCCGCATCGGTCTTTGACACTCCAACGTTGTTGGAAATGATCTGAGGAACAAATGAAAATAGTTCCGTAAAATGATTCTTGATAAAGCTTTCAAGAAGACAAGGAGGTCGGAGTTCCTCCAATATTTGGTCAAGGGAAACACTTGCCGCTGGAAGACGCCACGGGTACTTAAGAAGGATTTAGTAAAGCAAGCACCCACAATTTATGGAGCAATGGGACGGCAAGGTCATCTCAAGAAATCGGCTCGCATGTCGATTTGTGTAGGTTAATTTTGTATAGATTAATCTACGCGATGCAACCTATGCTTGGTATGGGTCGCATGCTGTTACCGATGATGAGACCACCACGGGTGATCTCTAGGGCGTGGTGTAATGTCAATGTAGGCATGACCGCTCCGGCCAAGCGAAAGTGGAAGGTAGATTAGAAAGTCTACTGTCTCCACCTAAGGAGACTACCAGAGAGAAAAGAGGTCATTAAGGAATGCATTGATAGGGAAAGCACCTTTAGCCCCATATATGCTTTGATAGGAGGAATCCATCCTTTCACTCTCACGCCGAGAAGGATATCCTCCACCCGGGCAACTAGAGGTGTAGGCATGAGTGGCATATAGGCATATATAGCGCCTCCACCCGCCATTATGGAAGATTCATCCTCTTCCTACCGAGATTAGCCATGCATTCATGTAGATAGGTGGGTGGTCACCATATAACCAAAATTTATTAAATAATTAAAAACCATATTAACGTAGTGTCGACCGCAGCCGCGAGAGCCCGGAGGGCAAGGAGGTCGAAGTTATAAGACTTGCAACACAAGTTTTGTTGGAATGTGTTGCAAGGAATGAAGAGTACCCCTGACAAAGAAATTATAGATATGAAATGCTGAAATTTTGTCTAACTTAACATAGTGAATAACTTGTTAATGGTGTTATGAATTGATAAGTATTCCATAATATAATAACGTAATAATGTTCTAAAAGTAATTACCTTAGAGTAATCGCGGATAAATGTATAAAGATTATATTGTAGGTATCACGCTGATTGCGGTGCCGCGTGTTTAGAAGATCCCAAGGTGGAGACCCACGATGCCGCCACAAAGATCATTTCAAGGTGGGGAGAATGTGACGCTCCAAAGACAAGATAATACCCCGTGACGCATTGTAATCGCCATCGCCACGCCGCATTAACGCCACCTCGATTGACGGTAATGCCAACGATAGCCGGTAAGTAGCCCTAGGGGCAACTTGCTAGAGTGTTCATATATTATTAATGTGCACATGTGCACATTAATGAGGGCACACCTTTCCATGTTGGCATATTTTGCCACCTAGCCACTAAAGGCAAGTGGGGCCTTTCCACTATCCCACATGCCAAATTGGGTAATTGGAAACCCTAGCCTAAACCCCCATGTCTATTTAGGGTAGGAAAACCCTAGCTTGCTAGTTTTTCGGCCCTTAGGGTTTTAGAGCTCAGCTTTGGCTGCCCCAGAGCCAAAACCGCCTCCCCGTGACGCCTGCCAATTAATTGCGCCATCGGGCCTCAATTCGACAGCTCACAGATGGTTGAACTCAGTCGAGGAGCCACTCAAGGATCAGATTTGGTCAATTTAATAGCTTAAACCGCCTTCTAGTCATAGAATCGCAAGAGGGTTTAGACTATTAAATTGCCCATAGTAGTTATCTAGATCTTAGATTCGACACTAACTAAAGAACCTAACTCTATGATTGGATCTAGTTCTTTAGTTCTTCCGCGGATATATTTGGATGATGTATTTCTCAGGAACTCCTTTGTATTGGGAAGGGGGTAGAGGCCCCAAAGCTTGTAGCTGATGCTCCTAGAGTAGCCCCTCTAGCACAATCGTAGATTCGGCCTCTGGTACAAGAGCCACACCGGTTGTGGGTGAAGGGGCCGACCGCTAAGAAGGAGGTTCATGTCCCGACTCTTGAACCATCCCCCGGGTGTGTAAAGCCTACCGGGGATCATTGTGACTAGGTCTAATGGCTTACCACCGAAGCGGTAAGGCATGGGCTCGACACCCGTGAAGTGGTGTACACTTTCCGGGTTCAAATAACACGGCAAAGGGCCCCTAGTCACCTTTGAGTTAGCATGTAGATCTCCGAGGGAGGATCCCCACCCCCATCTGAATCGGGAGGATGAGACCCGTGAATAGCCCCTTTGGCTATGCATCCCAAGGGCTACCAGTCCCAACACTTTTCAGCCACTGCAAAGTGTGCAATGTGAGGGCGATGGAGTGGACAACCCTATGCCATGTTCTTATGCCAGCCCAAATCCATTGCCATGAATTTCGGGCTCCGCGAAACGGCCTCGAGACCCAAGCCGCCGGCCATCCTTTGAGTCCGAAGCCTTGGGTAGGATCCCCTATGTGATGTGTCGATCTTTGTCTATGCAGATATGAGGAGGACCATCCTTCAGATGGTCACAGATGTTGATGTATGTGCTACCGACATGTATGTTTACGCTCCGCAGCCTAGGTAGGCCCCGGAGGGAGACGGTAGGAATGACACCTTCACTCTTCCCACCGGTATCTCTGCTAATGCAAAGTGATATGGAGGGCCCTCAGACGCGATGGAGCCGGGTGGGGAAGAACTTCCTCGCTTAGCACGCAAGGGAGTGCACCGTGATAATGCAGTAGGGACGCCACAAAGACCAATTCTCGTCATAATCTATTGTTTTTCCGCATATTTATTAACCGC
>JAJEKV010001044.1:0-38970 GCA_021234155.1 Isoetes taiwanensis | reverse complement strand
ACGATACTCCCATTATCACCTAGACCCAGGCGCTAGGGTTTAGCTTTCTGGGAGAGATTAATGATTTGTCACATTCATCGATTGATCAAGCCTATTAGTACTTGACGAAGCAATGGAAGCGGCGGGCCGGATCAGCCCGGGGAAATTACTTCCAAGAACCAAGGGTTTTGAAGCCATAGCAGCCCAGAGCCTAAGCCGCCGAGCAGCAGCGGGGCTTTAAAGACAACTCACGGAAAATCTTCATTCGCGACGAGGTTGCTTTCAAGGTTAGCATTAGGCGGCCGGACCTACAATTTTGATTCGGTTTTCAGTCTTGCGAGTGGTTCGTGATGTTTGGAACTCTGACCACCAGGCTATTAGGGGTTTACTAAGATGCCAGGATCAAAAGGGTTTGGATGCTTGGGGTTTTGCTAAAAATATAGAGCATGTATTGGCCAGGAAGAGATCAATAACCATCACATTCCATTGTACTTTGCAAGGGGCCTTTGCACTTCGATTACAAAGGCATCAAATTATTTGGAATGAGGTAAAGGAACATGCTATTTACGCTAAAAAAACAAAAGAATTCACGATGTTGACATCTCACGGGGCCCAGTAAAATCGTCCAATGTAAAATATGCAAAGGTAAATCACACTGAATTCGGTTTAGTACACAATGTGGTTCGGGTTGAAGAAATTGGTTGAGATAGACTTGTGGATGCTACTATCTTGATTAGCCAGTTGAGGTTGAAGGACAAGAGGAAGCTACTTGAATCAAAGTTGCATGCTAGAGTGAGAGAGAAGCACATTAAGTAGGGTTGTCAAAAATGCGATGCCGCGGATAAACACTTTCGGCTTGCCAAAATTCCCTGACGCTAAAAGCGGCGGGGCGGCCAATAGATTTACCAAATGGCATTGGCAAGTCACTTTGAGGAAAAATCAAGTTTTATGGAGGAGATGAAAAAATTTAACAAAACCAATCGAAGACATGACTTCTTCTTTACGATTCGCGAGACATTAGCCAACTTGCCATCCATGAAATCAGCAAGATTTGGAGATGAATGAAGTGAAGGAGTAGGATAAAGGACATGATAACCACATCTTGAAACATCGGATGTAATTACCTTACATCCAGGTCTGTTCTTGCGGCCGAGATAGTAAGGCATCAAATCCTCGTGTGAAGAACACATCTTTCTTGCAATGCATGCCTTAACGATGATGAAATGTTGGGTGTTGCCATCATGTGGACATCCCCTCTGCCTTCTTTGTCTCTCATCTGATGTCTCTACTTGAACCCAGTGTTTTCATTGTCTTTGGCCTCAAGAACTTAGTGCAAATATGGGATTTTCTACTCAAGGTAATTCTTTTCACTTGATTTCATTTCACGATTAATAGGAATACTTTTTGATATACAAGTGATTATCTTTAGATATATGTATTTGTTTGGTGGAAATCTTGAATCGACATTTACACCTTCTACATAGACTTAGTTTTACATTTGTTACGGAGAATGAATGTAGTTCAAGGTGCTTGGATTTGGATCTATTACGCATTCTTCGTAATTTTACATTTCTTTCATGTAGATGCTTTCTTGCTTCACTTAAATTCGTCATGCCGCAACGTTTGTCTCCTGTAGATGCTTTCTTGCATGGCGCATTTAATGACACTTTACATTCTTGGGATTGTTGGTTGATTACATTTGCTTTTTGTTTCGCGGCTTGAGGAGCATCAAGAAACACGAACGCTGTGGGTGATAAAGCATATGTAGATATTTGTAAACATGTAGAATTTTTTTTTAGATAAAATTCGCTAACTAGCCATTGTCATATGCGGGGTGTAGTATTCCTTGAAGGAAGAACCTTGCTACACAGGTACAGGAGATCATTTGACTAAACCAACCAAGGATGATGCCATGTCGTGGGACTCCTTCTACATCAGCATCATCACCTATTAAGACGCTCTCTCCCGCGACCGGGGAAAGACAAAATCACTTGGGAAAGTTTGTGGAGATAGCGTGGCGAGCCCGATAAGTTCAAATTTAATTGAGTTGATACTATAAGCTTCAATATTATTTCCCGGGTTGCTAATTTGTAAGATGTGTGATTGCGGTGGAATTAGTCTTCAAGGGAGATCCCAAATTTGGATGCGAGTTGGCTTCCTTGACTGGGGTTCCTATCAAAAGGTGAGCCATTTTAAAGCTCATCAAGCGGTAACATTTGTTCATGAGGTGCATATTCTCTAGCTAAGTTGCCGGATGAAGATAAGAAAGCACCACGGCAGCTATAAACTTGATTATCGTGAAAGGAGGATGCTCCCCAAATAACAAGGAAAGGCTTCGAGGCGAGAAAGGATGCACCGGCTAAGAGTGCAGCTAAGAAAAGGTATGCACACTTCATCTTAACTCCCGCACCATTTCTTCAACTCACACCATTTCTTGTAGGCAAAAATGTTGAAGACACAACATCTCTTGAAGATTCTAAATCGGTGAAAAGTCGATGTTGATCTAAGGTAATATTATGCATTTGTTTTATGCACCGCATGATACTTGACACTTCAATTTGATCCTTGGCAGGAGCATCGCATTGAAAGCGTGTTCTTACAGCCTTTAGTGCCTTTCAAAAAGGATAGCCCCACGATCCTCCATGAAGGTGGTGCGATGACCTTGAAGAACTCGTACACCGGATCAAAGAATGACAAAGCCCTTATTGAGCTGTAAAGCGGTATGCACAGGTGTTGTAGATGTAATTATGATTTCATCTCCTATTCTTATTATTATTTATAATAGGCCCATAATTATGACCTTATCTTCTTGTAAGGGTACCTGCATCATAATTTGCCATACGGGTGGAAGAAACAGATTTTCTTTTATCCATCTTTTAACTTTCACTTGTTCAAGGAAGCTACGGCAAGTAAGAGAAAAAGCAGGAGCCTCAAGAAACATTGTAGATATAGTTCTTCAAAGGCTGGTTATGTCAAAATGCGCATGTTCTTCTATGCTTGAGAATGAGCACTTTGTGTTGTTGGCTATATTTTGAAGGGGAATCCTGCGGTTCTTAGGTACACCATCGATTCATATATTGAATAGTCTACCCAAGCTTTTTGCGACAAATGAGAAGAGAGCAATTAGAGGGTATGCATTTCTATCTACTTTCTCCCATTCTGTCTACTTAAATATTTACATTTCTACTTTTAAATGTGCGTAATGGGGCTTCATACCGCAGATATTGACTCAATCAATGAGTCAAACCTCAGTGATGTTGATTTTATTCCTTGAGAAATAATGTGAAGGGCTTGAACATCTTGAAGTACCTCAACAGCCCGTCAGCCAGGTAGAAAACTTATGTGATAGGCTGCATGCTGGAATTTGTAAAACATACGGTTAGCCGGAAATAAGGGTTGAAGGTAGATGTCCAATTCTCTTGCAAACTTTTAGTTAACACCATTTTTATATTTTGTTGCTTTAATGCACTATGCCTGATTCTGACGGTACGGTTTTTCACCTGCGATTATCTTGGTAGGTCGGCGGCGAGCATGTCTGCAAGCCCTGCCTTAAGCGATTAATGAAGATGGAAAAGCAAGCTGATGTGTCGATTGGTAGATGAATCCTAACCATTTTTTTTGAGTTTGTGGATGAGCAGGATCTGTTTTCAGATTTGATCAACACTTGGTTTATGCTAAATATCATAACCACAATATAAAATTAGGATAGCTGGTAATACCTTGAACTGCCTAATGGAATCCTTCTGCATAAAAATCAACAGACTTTGTTTTGGCCTAACTAGTTGCCTTCAAATTTCCGGATGTACTTGGCGAGTGCCTCAACCAATTAATTTTGAAAAAATGACATAAGTTGTCCCATATGGCATTATTCTAAAAGCATGTATACGGTTTACCCGGTGTCAATTTTATCCCAAGTGTTTTGTATGTCTTTCATTTCTCTGTTCTTAAATTATCCTCATAAAAGTTCTACCACTTATTGACAACCAGAAACCATATTAGATGAGTGCTTCAAGATGATGAATGTAGAGGTCATGATCTTTACATGACTTGATCATTTGAGATGGGTTGGATGGGTGCTCCAAGATGATGAATGTGGGTCATGATCTTACACTGACTTGATCATTTGAGATGGGTTTTGATGATAGTGTATGCTTGATACATCCCATTTCTTTTCGACTCACTAAGTCCCCAACACTTGACCCCGAGTCGCGGTGACTGGACTCGGACTATGTACCTTCACATTCTTACATGGCAACCTCTGCACTTTCCGGACTCCAGCGCTTTTCATGGGGTCCATGGCGAGGAGGTGAAGGTACAAAATTGACGATGGATACACTTTCATCCCCCTCCCAGGTGTTAGTTACCCAAGGTATTTCAGTTTTTTGATAAGTGCACACTTTTTTTTTTTGCTTCCATCCCATCTTGTGACTTCATGATACTGGACCCCAAAACCTCTATCTCATCTTGTTGTCGGACACTTCGCCCAGAACTATCAAGCCTAGCATCCAAAGCATAAGTGCACTTGCTGTTGTATTGTGAGCACAATTAGGAGGAGATGTTAATAAGTTGTATAAATTGGTCAGGGATGTCAAACATTTACTGCAAAAGTACTAGCACTTTGTGCCTGAGTGTTAACACTTTGTGCACAAGTGTTAAATAACTTGTATAAGTGGCAAGGAAAAAAAACTTCGTGTCCCTTTTTTATTTTACAAGGTCAATAATGTCTTGCCAAGGTTCAAGACCTTTTGTGCAACTTGTGTCAAGATGTCAAACCTTGCACTTGTTGTCCACGATGTCAAACCTTGCAGTGTCCCCCATATAAGTCCCCATTCTAAAGGATACAATAAGTGTCCCCATTGTTTTGAAAGAGGCATACTGAGCTATGTCGATTATAAGTTATCTTTAATAACCTGAGATCAAACAAGCAAATTCAAAACCACAATACTAGGCACTTCAAAATGGCTCTTACCATATATACACTCACGAAATTTGAACCATTAACCTAAGGTAGCCATTAACCTTGAGTTTTCAAGTACAAGTACAAGTGTCTCAAGTACATGTACAAGTGTCTTGAACCTACTGTACCAATGTATTCACTTTAATATTGAAAACAAGTGATCAAATTGTTCTGGCTGGCCAAACACATAACAATAATATGTAGCGATGTACAAAAAGGTAAACTGATACAAAACGAAATTCCACGGTACATCACAATCTCGGGCAGATTTCCTAATAGCATCTACCGCCAATTATCTGAAACCGTTCATATGCATAAGCAACACCTTTTATCTTGTGCTTGGTGGCTCGATGCAGCGAACCCCTAATGAGACTGGGGAGGACAAAAACCTTCTTCTTTTTTAGTAACACATACCTTGATGGCGTAGGGGATCAGCTCGTAGTTGTTGCCTGTAATAACCTCATCACCTCTGAAAAATAGTTTTCCAGTCATCCATGGTATCTACCTAAATTACATGTTTTACTTCGGTGCGTTGAAGGATATAATAAGGGACCCCCTCATGATTATGCGGGCTGTGGAAGCATCAAAATAATCACCAACTGCGCGGTGTCTGCGTCAATATTATCCCTCGTCATTTTGCCCAAAATCCTCGGCCTCATCAACATCTCCGAGGATTGATCTTACTAATTGGCTCTAGTTTTGCAACCCACCTACAATGAATTAAGACATTCTCACAAAGCGAGGCCAATTAAAATTGATGCATGCTTTGCAAAAACATGAAAAGAGGTCTACTGTAATAATTTTGTAGCATCGTTTGAGTCTATTGAAGACACACCAATGAAGTGATTACGCCTTTTACTGGAAGTACATCATGCTTGGGACCGATCAATGTGGGTCACCTCGGAATACCCTCTCCCATCTGATTTTTCTCCCTCCAATACTTGACCACCTTTGTTCTTTGCATCTTTTACTATCTTCCATCCTTTTCCTTTGTTACGCTTCAAGCCACAATTTAGGGTTGCCCCTTCCCCATCGTGTGTTTCCCTTCCCATGGCATCACAGACCCAAAGAAATTCCCTTTGCATTCTTATCTTATCTTGAACATGGTATCTTGTCACATGATAGAATGCTCTTCTATTTAAAAGCGCACAACCATCGGACCAAACCAAATGGTATTTTCAAATGGCCACCACCATTCTCTTGCAACCATTTGAGGTGCATCTTGAATGCATCTTGTCTGAAGTGGGTATCATGAGTTTTGTCGTGCAGAAATAAATGAGTGCACACATTTCTCAATCGCCATTTACCTTGAACATGGTGATATGAACGAATACTAATTTGTTCAAATTGTACCAATCTTTGAGCTTGATCTCGTTGAATGGCTTCAAAGTATAATTTTCGAGGAAAAATCAACAAGCGATAGCACTGAATCATGGCAGAGTGTTCGTATACATTCTTTAGACTTCTTGCTTTGCCAATGTGCCACAAAATTATGATATATAAACTTAGACATATGGTGAACATCTTTGCATCAACATCTCCTTTGCCGCCTTCTTGTCAACTAACCCGACCTTGGAAGTTCCTTCTTTGAAGGTTCATTAACATAGTTATAGACTTGCCAATCGGCGGATCCTCGATGCTTCCATCCATCCTTCTCTCTGGGACACAACTCAATTAAGCTGTTTCTACCCTGGCTGTCACATTTTGTTTCCATGCGGGCTAGCTTGTGCCACTCCTCGCCAGCCGCCCTCGGGCATACCATGGCTCTCCAAAGCGTTCTCCACATTATCATAATTCTGCTTCTTAACTTGGCAAATCCGGCATTAACCACGAAGCACACATTATTGCAATTGCAGTACAATTCGTGGAATTTTGACCTCATCATATTAAAGCCTTCTTATATAAATCTACGCTCATACTTCCACACAACCAGCCCGAGGTATTCCTCTCCTTTGGCTTTTGTATGCAAGGAGGTTTTAAGTATTGAATTGCACGATGCCAATTTTGACTTTTGGATCTTTGATCAACAAAGATTTGGTATAATTGAGCACGCAAAAAAGTACCTTTGTCCGAAATCTTACAAAATATTAGAATGTACATTCTATATGTTTTAATGTATCTTCCACATTCTTACATCTAAGTACTTTCTTCCTCAAAACCCCACATCCTTACATAATAGCTACTTTATGAAAAGCATTTCACATATTTTCTTGACATCTACTCATCTATAGCACATATCTCTGATTAACTTCAAGTATACCTTCAAGTTGGATTCAATGTAAAAGCATGTCCATATAACTTCTACAAAGAAAAAGCGGAATAACATTTCTTGATGCATGATGTGGAACATGCTTGTCTGAAAAAGACTTCATCACACAAAAATGTAGAAAACATCTACATACATTCCTAGCTAAAGTACATTTGATGTTGGTCCGAAAAATTCTGCAAAAATGTGACTCCTCCATGACCTAAAATACTAGCATGTACACAATGTAATGTCGATGTCTTGAATTGGTTCAGTCCTCTTCTTCATGACATCTCTCTTACCTTTGGTGATACTTTTGTATTATCTAACCGAGGCCAACAACTCTCCTTCATAGCCCGATCTATGGCATTTTTTCTTGGCTTTAGAAAACACTAATGCCCACCATTTTTCCCACGGTGACATTTTTTCCTTTCTGCTGCTAGCTTCATATTTCTAGGATGCAATTTGAGAATTTTGGGCACGATTGTGGTCTCTTGTAATACTCCTTCCTTTCCAACTACCATGGAAAAGAACAACATGGTTTGGCAGCAAGCTTGTCATTGCTATTGGCACGTTTCACTTCTTGAGGCCATCCTTAAGGTTTTCAAATAAATCTCTTTTCAATAATAGCCTCTTTAGGCCCTCCAACAACAGCAGGGGCCAAATAAAAAGTCAATCTACTATCCTCGGAGCAATTTTCCGGCAAAAGTTTTTTTTTTGGATTCAATCTAGAAACTTGATTTAGTATGTGATTCACGAGAATCATTCACCCTTCTTCTAATCTGTTTTTGTCCCATATCCGCCTCTCTCTTGCATCTTTTTGATGAAGATTGGTTGTCCCGGAAAAGAAATGCATGTAGAGTCCTCCTCAATAGCAAAATTCATCGATGGTAAAGTCCTCCTCAAGAACAAGATCTGAATGCATTGTTCTTGCTGGTGAATTTGATTCTACCATAGCTTCATACATTCAAAGATCGATCAAGCAGGCATAGAAATGGGGATCCTATTCTTGGTTCCAATGAGAAAGGGGTTTCAATCCGGTAGCTTCAATCTGTGGAGGGAGTTCAAAACTCAAAGCGTGCCCCAAATTCGTGGGTTGCCAAAAATAATTGCAAAGAATCTCACGTGGACCACAAGCATTAATGATAGACAGCCCATGTAAAATTCAAATTTTACCTTAAATTCACTTTAAGCTAGTGTATTTTTTTTACATCAATTTGCAAAAATACAAGACACCCTTTCATGCTTCTACCCATTTCCTATCTGTTAGGCCCGGTCCCCATGCCTCAGACCCATATAATTACGTCGTCACGACCACTAATCCTTGAACAAGTAACATTTGATCTCCCGGTCGATTATTCGCTCTTATTACAGAAATTTTTCATACTGAAGTAGCTCCCAATGGCTGATTGAAACCTTGCATCCGCACCTTTAGCCCAATTTCCCGTGCCATGTGCATCATATCCCAGATATCTGTACTCTGTTGATTCCTCTAATTCTGTCCCATATATCAAAGGTCTGTAATCTGTTTCTATATGACCGAAAATGACTATTTTTTGTTTTAAAGGTTTATTGTTAACCTTGTTCTTCATTGAGAAGATCTCTAGTAGCTTTAGCAATCTGTGCATCCCTTATTCTTTGTGGCCATCATGTTTAGGTCATCAAAGGCATATAGCATAATGGGTACTTTGCTGTCTCCTAGTGTAGGGGCGTCCGTGTCCCCTTGCTTTTCTGCTATGAAACCTTGCAATGCATCTATGTATATTCCGAATAGAGTCGGGGATAGAGGCACAGTTTGACTCTGTATTGCAATTTATCGCTTGTCCTTCCTGTTCCATTTTTGCATATACCCTGTGGTATAGTCTTGCAATTGCTCCTACCATGTCCCCCAGTGCCTGCATCTCTATCAGTCTCTATAGGAACTTTTCCCTTGGGACCGTGTCAAATGCCTTTCTAAAGTCCACAAAGCAGCATACTACTTTCCTTCCATGAGATCCGTTATGCTCTATCAGTATCCGAAGGGTTACTAGATGATCTGTGGTAGAGTGTTCCGGTCTGAAACGTGCCTGTCCTTGTGCCCTCAGGTTTTCTGTTTACCCCTTGTTTTAATTCTTGTCGAGAACTTTTCCGAACTATTTCGTGAAGATAGAGCTCACCATTATTGTCCTGTAGTTCCCAAGTTCCTCCCCGCTTCCCCCTTTGTGTAGAGGTATTACCCTGTTGTATGCCCATCTGTCTGGAAGTCCTGTATGGATTATGCCGTTAAAAATGTCGGTAACTTGTTTCCCAATTACTATATCCGCACATTTTAGTAGCTCCACAGTCAGTCCATAGAGGTCTAGGGCTTTGTTATTAGCCATCCTGTTTAGTGCTATCATTACTTCCTGCAGACTGAAGCACGGTTTATCCATCTCCTGTAGTACGGGTATTGGCATTGGGGATGCCCCCATCTTATATAGTTTCTCAAGGTATTTCTCCCATCCGGTTGCTCCGATGCTGTTCTGTGTATTCTCGGTTTTCCTATTCCCCTCTCTCTTCTCTTTAAATCCCTTCCAGAAATTTCGGGGTTGCCTTTTCAACATTTTAGCCAATCCCCATTGGTGCTGTACCAGATTTTTGTTTCGCTTTAACTTCAGCATTCTTAGGTATGTTGCTCTTTCTGTCTGATACGTCTCTTTGCCTATATGTGCTTTGACTATTCTTTTCTGTGCCCTGCATTCCTCGTCATACCATCTGCGACGTACTGAAAGCATTTTCCTCCTAGGCCTCTTTCGTTTTCGAAAACCTCATTGCCGCTTCACCATTATGTCATTTAGCACGTTTCCATTCTCGTATGCCCCATGCTTTCCCCATTCCCATTTTCCCATTTCTGTTCTGATAGTTCGTGTGAATGTATCTGCATACTTATCCTGGAATTGTATTTTCATTTTCTTGTTACGCTCTCTCTCAGTGTGTCATCACCACATCTCGCTCACCTCCTTTGAATGTTTTATTGAATGGGTCTGACTTTCCCTCTTCCCAATCGGCCATTCTAATAGCATGAAGTCTGAGATGTTTTCCACTGCCACATAGTCTACTGTGCTTCTCCCGTGTACATTCTGGCTTGTGAATTTTCTGGATCCTTCCCATTTTTTAATCCCATTAGCTATGATGACCCCCGTCCCGTGCATACCTCAAGCAGCAATTCACCTTTAGCATTGATCTCTGTCTTGTCTTCTGTGCTTCTCTTCCAAACCTGTGGTCTTGCCGTATGTGTCCGTTGCCCATTTTCTTCATCTATGCTCGTGATTTGTGCTTGCTCCTGGCCTGTCCTGGTGTTTAGATCCCCTATTAGAATCATTGGTCCCTGTTCTTTCCACTTCATCATATTCTCCCCCAAGTCATATGAACATTGTCAACATTTAGGAAATAAGTAAAGCATTAATGCTCATTTAAATCAAGCATTCTTTAATTTTTCTTCTCACGCCAAAGATTAAGAGCACCATCAATATCAAGCTTCTCTTCTGCCAGTGCCGTCAAGAATAAAAACATGAGCTCATCCAACATCCTCAAGACAAGACGAGAGCGATCATCTTCTTTTATGTAGTTTTGCTTTGAGAATCCTCTTTCATAAATGGCCGTACTACTAGGAAGCACTAGTATAATTTGCCACAACTTGACCAATTGTGGATGAGCTACAAACCACATATCTTCATCGCAACATCGTTCCCAAGAATCAATCATTTTTCATTTTCGATACACCTTCTCCATTTTGACAATAAAATTCACTAACTTTCCTTTGCGACTACGTGCATCGTGCATCAGCCAAGGGAGTTAGACCATATCCAAATTTTTTTACCAAGTGATGTAACCATTAGGACCCTTTAGCATGAAGGGACTTTACATCACGAGGATAATCCCTTGGGCTAAACAACTTTGCACCTTCAAAAATATCCATATCATCAAATATCTTCTTCAATGAGTCAATCATAAACTTCATATATCTCTGCCCCAATGCAATGCAAGCTTCTTTAGACTTCCCCAATGCAATGCGTGTCTTTTTTATTCAACTATAATATAAAATGATGCCATAATATAAAATGATGTCTTCATAATGTAATATAATGCCATAAATTTAAAATTCTTTTATTCTCTAAATTTTTATTTCTGTTCTTTATGTATTATATGTATGGTAATAAAATGGTACATTGGTTGCTAAGTATATAACATATGGAATTGCATAAATATATATTTAAACAAGTCCCTTATTATTTAAGGATTGTATGAGACAATTGTGTATTGCATCAATAAACCTTTGTTAGATTTATATTCATTAAGATATGCAAAGACTATCATGGTAAATAACCAACAATAAAGAAGTATACGATGGCATGCAATCATATTATAGTTCATCAAAGTTGCATGAAATTGCATGGCTAGAACTTTAGTAAACTTTGATGGGTGCTTTACCATACCTCTACCAAGTTGTGTGCACGAAAGCATTATCCCTTGCTTCACTTTCAGCGCCGGAGGAAGAGACAAATAAAGAGCGTGAACGCAAGGAAGTTGCTTAACTTCAAGAACTATTATCAAATTCTTATCTGAACATTTCGGCATGAAAGGTGGTTGTTTTCCTTCTTATGTAGTGTTGTTTCCTTTTTTGTTTTATTTTCTCGTTACTATTTAGGTGCATCCGACACATATGTTCCAAATTATAAGCTCTACTCATGTGTGTTTTAAATTTCTTTTAACCCCATCTGTGTTAGTCAGAAGCATTTATGGCCAAAATTCTTGCACAAATGGCCTTCTCTGTTTCTTGCTTTGTTCTGGCAAAGGAAAAGAGGATGCATCGGCGATGCTCAGCTCCTAGACCTGCAACTCTTCCGGATAATATGGGCATCAAGAACACTTCGTGGGGGGACCATCATCGATTTCATGGTTTTTCTTCACTAAAACTCCAACTTCTTGCAAATCTTCCCGCCAGTTATAATGATGGATCTGTTCAAGAAAAGCGCCTGAAATGGAGCATTCTAGCATAACTTTATGCATTTCTGCTAAGTTTGTTGGCCACTGGCTCAACACACGAAAGCGGCATGTCCACGACAAATGGCCACTACTAGTAAAGGAACATCCTCGTTCGCCAGATTCTCTGCCAGTCTTGCTAGCATGTTCTCCAAATTCCTTTCCTATTGCACAAATCCATCACAACTCTCTAACATCTTAAATTTCATCTCTAAAGGTTCCCTAAATTTGGGTTAGAATTAGCGAGTGCGAGTGCTTTATGAGAAAAAATTATTGTGATCATAATGTCGATAGCCTCCAGCTTCTGCGCCAGTGCCATGAGCAGCATTAGGTGGCTCTCATCTTTGAATGAAGTGAGAGCAATGTGAGGCATGATTAAATAAACCTAGGTACTCTGGCTATGCAACGAGGAAAAATTGCTGCAAAGGGAGACACAGGAATTGGCTACGACAGACTATTGGTTAATGTCATCATGTGAATGCCTACGCTTCTTCCTCCTAGTGTTGAGCTCATGTTCGATTGTTATCTCCGGAGTTTAGATATCTAACACATTTTTGCATATTGAGCCACCGAGAGTTCAAATAACATGTTTGTGATTGACTCCATGCAGGGTATTTTTTACTGGCCCCGGCGGGCCAGTTGGCCACACATTCACATATTTTGTAAAATAATCGGCCACGCCTGAGTAGAATGCATTCTCACCATGACCAAAGGGTGGTGGCCAGTTCAAAGTACCATTTAATTAAATTCACTTCATAAGTGGCCAATTTGATACTTGCCAAATGTTCAAACCCCCATGGCATGGCCATTCCAAAATGTTATGTGCACTAGCAACTTGTTGTGGTGGCCATTTAAACCATGGAATAATTTTATGTTTTAAGGGCTATGGCCAAGCTCTATATTGGCCAAGTATAGGGACATAATTTTGCCTCCTGTAGGGGGCTGAAATCTATTTGAGTTTAGCCCTAAAATTCTAAAAGCATGTCTAATAATATAGTATTTCGTTTTTCTTCGGGGTTTTTTTTTTTTTTTTTTTTTTTTTTTCGATTTGCATCCCAAATTTGTTCTTCATCCATCTAGCCCAAATATGCTCATCATCGCCCCAACTCAAATCAAGGTTAGTTTCCATTTACCAAAATACGTACATTATGGCTTTGGGTGAGATTTGTCCTCCATTTGCGCGTCTGCCTAAATTCAACATGTTTAGAACATACAAATGATCTTATAGTAATCTTAGTTAGAGAAGTGTAGCAATCTTAGTTAGAGAAGTGTAGCATGTGTCTGTAACAACTGCATAAAACATCATAAAAACTAGATATCATCCTAGTAACGTGGCTATCATCTTTACATTTTTGATGTATGGATGTGGCCAATTCAAATTCTTGAAAAAAATAGTTTCATGATTTCGCCATTTAAGTTACAACCTTTTGCTATAATGATTTGGAAAAGAGCCAGGCCAAACTACACTTAGCAAATTATTTAAGGTAAGTAGTGGCCAATATTTTACGCCCTATCAAGTATATAAGGAGGTTAAAAAATACCATGATGTCAAAACAACATGTCAATGATTGGCTCTTTGTATATTAGTTAGAATCTTTGCTTTCTTGATTTTCATTCTATTAAGCTGAGTAACCATGTTCAGATGATAAATGGTCTCTTAGGTATCTTCTTGCAACTACACATAGGAAAAGTTTTTTTAATCGTTGCAAAACACAAACAAATGCACACAGGTTTTATATGTATTTTCTTTTTGAAGAATGTGAAACTTTATTAATCAGGAGAAATGATAAATGTAGATGGGGAATTTGAAACCCAAAGGGAGAAATTGTCCAATCGAGCAAAACCACCACTTCACCTTACTTTATCTGAACATGTAAATGAGTTACATATAAGTGTTAATCTGGAGATAGTGATTCCAAATATGGTTCTTCACTTCAGCATTTACTGAGGAAGATATATATGCTTTGACAATGCATCGCTTAGCTTCAACGGGTACTTGAGCATCAAGGGCTCTATTGCCCTTGAAAATGAAGAAATTTCTTCTTTTACAAAGTGACCAAATGATCCTTGCTGAGTCAAATAAAATGCCCGATTGTGTATATTGCATGAGTAAACCTTTGTTAGATATATATTCATTGAGATTCTGTAAAGAGTATGATGATAAAGAAGCAACAGTAAAGAAGTACTGCAGGAAGGGACTACTTAAAGAGACACAAAAGGCTTGATTGTCATTCATCACAGCGAAGAAGATATCTGACGTTGGAGAATAGAGAGGGGTAGCCGACAATAGGAATAATATCGCTTACCCGGAAAAAGAAATGTGCACGGTATAGGGGTAATGATGACAACTTCTCATCGGGATAAAAAAACCCTACCCTTTCGGATTTTCGAGAAAAACCCTAATGAGAAATGGTCGCCAACAACCTTGAATGTGTTGCCTGGAGAACCGAAGGAGAAGGTTGATGGCGAACCAAAAAATAGCAGGACCCCGGAAGACGGCGTAAAACCTACAAGCAACACCAAGAACCTAAAAACACCGCGTGAATGGTTAGAAAAATCAAACATGCATGGCGATGACGAAAAACGCTGGCAACAACAAACCCCCAACGATATGAGCAATGAAAACATGTGAAAAAGAACATAGCAAAAAAGGAAATAGCATCACCCGTAGGGTGGAGAAAAGTGTCACCCAATGGGTGGAGAACAATCATGTGAAAAGAAATATGCATCACCCTCGAGGTGGAAATAAAACAACATCACCGCATGGGATAGCATCACCCGTGGGGTGGAAGCGTCACCCAATCCGGGTGGAGAACAATCATGTGAAAAAATATGTGTCCCCCGAGGTGGAATAAATGCGGCATCACCGGTGGCGTAATAATCGGCATGATCTTAAAAGAAAAACATTATTATAGCAACACTCAAGGTGAATAACAAAAAGAGTGCATGAACAAACATATGTGAAAAAACGACGCCCCTAACAAGGTGGCGGAAGGGAGGGAAGCAAGGAGAATGGAAGAAGTCTTCTTTGTGAGAAGACGCCGCGATAATCGTCCCGAATGGAGAAGAGTTATATAATGGCTCGTTCCCTACCCAGAATGACGATCCGATGGCTCGGATCGTGCGGTCTGGGAAGGGACTCATAAGAGACCAAAACCGCCGACTACGAAGAACTTCTCAAACTATAAGCCCGGCCCATGAAACCTCCAAGTGTTGAGTCGGGTCCGCGAGCTGCGTGGCGAGAGAGAGAAGAAGAGCACCGGCCCGGCCCAGTGGCCTTGAGAAGAATTGGAACATATAGAAGGCACCCATTAGCGGTTAAGGAGAATAAGAACGCATGATTTGAGGCGGCAAAGCCAAACAACAACAAGCACTCAAATCGATGTGAGCGATTAGTAATGAGGAAAAAATCAACAATACATGAAAAAGAGAAGATAGCATCACCCGGAGGGTGGAGAAAAAACGTCACCCAGCGGGTGGAAGAAAGAACATGATAAATAGAAATTGGCGTCACCATCAGGGTGGAAATAAATAGCACCACCCACCAAAAATGGTCCAATAGAAACCCATGTCGCAAAATTGCAATGGAGTGCCAAACGCAATATTTGGCACATCCAGACATAGCTAAATAGCAAAGATGATGTCTAATGATAGCACAATGCACAATGATAGCACAATGCATGTGAAAAAAGAGCTCGACAGCTATGAATTCCCAAAATGATGCATAATGATAGCACAATGCACAGTGCACAATGAGAGCACAATGTACAGTGAAAAAATATCTCAACAACCAGCCAGAAATGAATTCCCCAAGACAACTAGAATTAGGCAGGACCAGCCACCACAAAAATAGAATAAGCCCAAGATAATACCTCTCACAAATGATAACTCAATATACCCACATCTAGAGAAAGATAAGTATCAAAAAATAACTAATGATCCAATAGAAACCCGTGTCACAAAATTGCAATGGAGTGCCAAACGCAACATTTGGCACATCGAGACACGGCTAAATAGCAAATATGCAAATGATGTATAATGATAGTGCTGGAAAAACCGTAAACAGTACAGAAGAACTTCAAGAATATGAATACCACATGCCTAAAGCCATGACAAATGCCCCAAAATGAATAATACTCTTACAAACGAGGGACGAGATTGAGGAAGAGGTTGTAGACATGTTAGCACAAAACAAGAGCAAGGTTAAGATGAAAAAAAAAAATTGAGATTAAGGTTAATGTGAATCATCGTAAATCGAGCAAAAATGAGGTTTAAGTAGTCAAAGGTGAGGTTATGGCCAATGAAAAGGAGAAGATAGAGGTCAAACGTGCCAAGGTCAGGGGGGAGTGCAAGGAGGTGAGCCAGATAGTAGAAAAGGACAAATGACAATACAATGACTAGGTAAAGTGACGTATTATGAATAAAGCTAGGGCCATACGTATGGTCTGAATAATAAAGCAAAAAAGGTAATGGACATGATAAATGAATCAAAAACACAATCACTATATGAAGGGACATGTTAGTAGCAAAACGATCCATGGAAAGTGTTACTACTAAAAAACAACGAATCTACTCTATTGATATTGGAAGTCAAAAAAATCAACGTAAGACAAGAAAGGAATGACTCATAAGTATGCGACACGTGTATAAGCCAAGATCAAGGTGGAGGACCAAGGTTGGTCAAGGTCAAGATCAACTTCATACGGGGAGATAGCCATGAATTAAATAAACTTTGATCAAGGTTATGTTCCAACAAAAAACAATAGCTCAAAGTTGCAACATATAACCCATGTCAATAGCATCAAAAACTGTAACTACGGAAGAACATTAAGGACAAATCACCCAAATGACATAATGAACCCACGACGTATTGTAACTTCTACCAAATGCATCACAAATAATAAGAACAAATGAAAACACAATGACTAGATAAAGTAACATATTATGCCATACGTAGGGTCTGCAAGAATAAAGCACAAAAAGCAATGGGCATGAGAAACGAAAACAAAAATAGAATGACTATATGAAGTGACATATGCGTAATACAGCTATCCATGGAAAGAAGCCAAATAATAGAAGCCAGATGATATAAAACATGGAGAATTCAAATGCATAATGTAAAAAAGGTGGAGTTCCAAAGGCATAATTTAGAATGAGCATCCCAAGACTCTCCTACAATCCTACAAAACGATGTTAAACCAAAAATACAATGCAAATCATAGTTGACCTAATCCAATACTCCACAAAACCCAATGTAATGCAACCGGTGATGAAAAGACTCAATGTACTTCGCATGCCGATAAAGCCTGCATAGTAATAGGAGTTCAACCGTTGAAATCCCAGATTCAGTACTGCATAGTAATATGAGTTGAATTAGAGAGGCACAAATGAAAAAGAATGGAGCCCACAAGAGTAAGAAATGTGCAACATTGGCAAAACAAAAACATTTGGAGTAGTGAGTTGAGAATAAGGCTACACAATTTGTACATGAGAAAAATAAAGATTCAGGTTAGAAAAATAACACAAGAACACCAGAATCTCAAACCTAAAGCTTGGAATTGAGAAGCGTAGGGGATCACATAAAGAATGGAGATAGAGGAGGCAAAAGGGCTTAGTGTAAGAAAAGGTTCGAATGTAGACGTCCAAATGAGGCAGCTAAGGAATGGATAGATGGTTATCGGTGCGGCATGTTTACAAATTAATGTTGAAGATAAGGAAGTGGGTTGTAATGAACGTGATGCATAGAGAAATCACGGGATCTGCCGAGTAAACACGATCCCTGGACAACAAGTCCGCCAAGGAACAGGTTAGTGGCAACATTGAACTAAGCCGACCAAACAAAAATAACATATCACCGACAGCTCGTTATAGAACTGGAAGATGAAAAAACACAAGGCCTCTATGAAAGAAAGATGCGTCTAAATAGGAAGAATAGAGTGTTGTGATAACAATACAAGTCCCAAATTACAAATGCCATGTATCTAGCAATAACATTTCCTCACCCATGTGCACAATGATAGTCCACTATAATAATGCATAAAAAATCCTACAAATAAATTTGTACATGTCCCATGCGACACTGAAAAGAATGTCCGAAAAAAACCACTAGTTAACTAAAAAAATGAAAAGGAAAGAAAAATTACAACATTAGGGGGGTCGAGGGGAGCTCGAGTTTAAAGGCGAGATTGATGTCGAAGGCATATTGTCGAAAGTGATAAAGAGGGCAAGCGGAAATGACGGGTTAATAAGGGCTAGAGAACCATCAGGCTCGTTCGACTATGAGAGGATAAAAATATAAGTTGGTGAGATGAGCCGGAGCAGCGCAAGCTAAGCCCGTAGAAGGACTGGGAGGTGAAATGAACACCATGGTCAAGAAGATATAAAAAAAAAGAATAAAAAAGAAAAGGCAAAAAAAGGCAAGGATGAGAAGGAGAATATCACAAAAAAACCAATGTCAGAAAAACGATTGTCAAAGGCAGGATAGGCACCATAAAGCCTTTGCCAAGATAAGCTAAACAATAGAGCAAACCTCTCTCCGAAATAATGCAAGACCAAACGATTTTGACTCACATTTGCATTTCCTAAAGAGAGCAAAGACACTAAACGATCACAGCACAAGTTAGAATTCTGCAGTAAAAACCCACAAGGTCTATGCAAGAGAAATTTACTTGCGAAATGCATCCGCTCAATTATATAGTTAAACCCTACTTTTGCAATCTGCTTATCCAAGTGTTTAGAAACACAAAACCCACAAGGTAAAGGCAAGAGAAACTTACATGCAATGCATTTGCTCAATATAGTTCAAAACTACACAATGAAATGCGGAATGCAACAGACTTTATGATACATGCGTCAAAGTAGTCTAAATCAATCGCATTGCAGAT
The DNA here is from genome assembly GCA_021234155.1 of Isoetes taiwanensis. Classification (NCBI taxonomy): domain Eukaryota; kingdom Viridiplantae; phylum Streptophyta; class Lycopodiopsida; order Isoetales; family Isoetaceae; genus Isoetes; species Isoetes taiwanensis. The sequence continues at coordinate 19,904 of JAJEKV010001044.1, read as the reverse complement.
AAACGAACATGCCAGTTGACCTCACTACTGACTTTGTTGGCGTAACATTTCTGTAAAATTTGCTACATTATCAGCTCATGTCACTTTAGTGGAATGACCTTAAATAAAACTAGTAAATATGTGCCCGGCGTTGCCGCGCCTAAGTTTGAATGCATCTTAAAAACCGTATGATATTAGAACTTATGGAAAGTTGGGACGCATCTTAAAGACTTTGTGACAATAGAACTTATATTGATTCTACGTATTATTTGCAAGTTGGGTTGGATCTTAAAACTTAGAATTTATCGACTCTATACATTGTTTCTGGATTTGTCACTTCGTTAATATTGATGCCATTTAGTTGGTAATAACAAATTGAACTCCCACAATAAAACAAAAAAACGGGTAGCAAGACTCTCAAGATTCGTCTCATGGTCCCTTCTTTTAGATGTGAGCACAAAATAAATGGGGCCCTCAACATAAGTTTCAACTCAAACTTTGGCCATTATGCCATATAATGAGGGGGTACTTGATTTATCTTTTCTATTTTCTTAAAGATAACATCCTTAAAAGTTTATAGAACATGCATGCACAACTTGAGTCATGATATTCAAATTTAGTGTAGCCTGTTTTGCATGGCTATAACCTTGTGCCAAATTGTGTCAAGCACCTTGGCCTAGTAAATGTATAAGAAATAGGTGCCCTAGATATAAAAGGTGCCATAAGCATAAACTTGCAACTACAATACTTTATAAGAACAAACCTTCCATGGAAAAACATTTATCCTCTATTGTGTAATAATAGAGATAGCATTCCTTTCTAGTAGTTAGGTGAATATGAGTTAGGTGAAACACTAACATTGCAAAAGATTATTGTAATGAGGAGAAGTTCTACCTTTTATAAGAGAATGACACTTTATGGGAACATACTAATAGTTGCGGAGCATGCCCATTGTAAGATCATTGGTTAGAAATTGTAAGATGAGTTTAACATAGCATGCTTTTAACAACGCATTTCCGAGCTTTAACATGACCATTGAAACATCTTGACATTGAACATATTGTACCAATTATGAAGCACATTGTTACAAAGTTTTAGGAATTGTAAATAATTACGCACATCAAATAATAATGGTATCTTATCTCCAATTTTTAGGATCTTTGTTTGTAAGAACGTAAAGAGAGTTCCTAAAGTCCAAATACAGCATGAATAGAATTGACAACATGCTTGGTATCTAAAGAAATCACATGGGCAAATGATGGACTTCATTTGCACTGCTATGCACGCTCTGCATTGTATCATAAATATGCCATTATACTTAGTCTATCTACAATGCAAAAAGAAGAAGACTACAATATTAGAATTGTACCATATTATGTAGGTCAAAGCCTCACAACTTGAAATAAGAAATAAAACATTAAGCTTCAATCCATTTGCAGACAACATTTGATGTGTCTAGGAATTGATTGCAGCTCATCATTATACAAATGGGGCAGATCATGCACTTGTAAGGTGCACATTCCAAGTTTAAGCATGCAGAGTCTCCTAATGGAATGATATGAGATACTTTTGAGAAAAGCGTATACTAGATGTTCCTTAATTCAAATGCCAACTTCAAAATTATAGCCAAATCTGACGCCAATCCTTAATTCAAATGCCAACTTCAAAATTATAGCCAAATCTGACGCCAATGCCTGGGTTTTTTTTTTTTTCTTCCAAAAGTAAACAAAAGAAATGTCTTCAATCTACTCTTGCTTGTCTTAAACCTGCAAAGAACAAGATGGCTCACATAAAACATTTAATGATATTAGAAATATTTGGAACTTAGCGTTGACGCAAATATATAGTCTAGTGTTATATGCAAACAATTTGTAGCTAAGTCCACAAATATACAACCAATTCCTACGCAAACCCAAGCTTCTGATGAACATATTGCTTTCTACAAAGCAGAAACTATAGAGGAAAGCCCTCTGAACATGTAGGTCTTTAGCGTCCCCCTTTGGATGTGAGCAGGACATGAGTACTATACCAACACAAAATAATGCCTAGTTTCTAGAAAATGTGTGATACGATACCAAGACAACCCCCAAACAACCATCACAAAATGTAGCAGATAAAGACTCACCTTAAGAAATCCATCCCAGCCAATTGCATGGGAAAGCATGATGCAACAAACTCGTTATAACAATACAATCTTGCAATTCCCAAGTCGTCAGATTTCCATCTGTTATATGTTAACTTTCAAGCCAAAAGAAAATGGTATTGTCAATGAATTTCACATATAAAAGTAGACGTGTTGGTCCTTAAAGGCGAATATACAAATACATATAATATATTACCTGTATTGTCACCTCTCTGAAGCAAGGAGGTTTCTCACCAAAAATCTCATGCAGAAATAACACATTCTGCAGCCTTCTCAGAAACTATGGGCACATATATGCCATTGCATAAACAATCTAATGACTTTTCTCCAAATGCGGCACTTTGTCATGGAGAAGCAATGGTTTACTGTGGCCAGAACAGAAAAAAAAACTTTGGTGGCATTTGCTCCAAAAGATAATCTTCCAACGTCAAAATATTGATCTTTATATAAAGTTGCAAAGTTGCAGTTTGGATGAAGAAGCTATTCTGTAAAAAGGCAGGGTTCCAAACCCAAGCCAAACTCAGCCCAGATGTATCGTCCAGATAATAGGATTACTAAGATTCAGCTTCTAAGAAGGCGAGAACAATAAAACAATGCAGATGTACATGGTAGTCTTCCCCACCACCTTAACTTTCAAAGGCCAAATTTTGGGAGAAACTAGTATTGCGGCGACAGTTTTAGAAACATACATAGATGGTTTGTAGGTTCAAACTTGGACAACCTTGATAAAGACAAAGATCAAAAGATAATCCTCCCGATCATATAGCCCGCATAATCTCTACATCTCACCAACAATTTTACCAAGGTCTTTGCAGACAATTAAGGCAAGCACTCGATATACAAGGACAATCTGAAGCATGTGTTTCCTACTTTACGAAGAACAGAGGTAACACCTTCTTCCGCCTGCATAAGACTCAGGGAGATTTTTAAAGTCCTAAAGCAAACCTAATGATGGAAGCTTACAGATGATGGAAGCTTACAGATATACCAAGCCATTTATTGGGATAATTCTGAACCTATCAACTTAAGGAGGTATTAATTGCCAACAGACATGCCAAAAGCAAAATTCTCAAAAGCCACGCATGGAAGGGATGCTTGTTTGTGGAACTTTTAAGTCCCATTATTTTATTGATAAAGCAACAGATGCTAAATATCAGATGGAATTAATAACATTATTTACCTCAAGAATAGCATTGATGCTGAGACATCATACTCTTCAAGCTCCTTCTGCCTCAAATACGTAGCTCCAAGAGGAGCTGGTCCTTGACAGCTGTTCAAATAGCCATTCACGTTGAATCTACAGAACTTGAGCATTCTGCCTCTAAAACGAAATCTGCAAGAAAGCATCTCACTGTCATTTCGCTGAATTTTCCACCCAAACTGCTCAAGAGGACTTCATAATCTCATGATTGTTCAGATGTTTACAAAGGCAATGCTAATGGCAATGGATGTGATGATGTTATTCTCTTGTTGTGGGCGGGGACTTGTGTCCTTCTTTGCATTATTGTTCTTAGAAGGCCTTTGATTCTACAATTGAAAATAAGTTTGAAACTGCAAATGCATTTTCACTGGGGGAACTTAGAAGTTGAACAAAGATGGGTACAACCCCATGTTCTATCACTATACACGTATGCTCAGATTTTTGTTCCTGGTGCTATAATGCTAGAGCCCAGGCTGCAAGGGTCATAAAATATAAATTCTAAGTAGGTGAACAGTTTGTAACTAAACCTTTCTCAACAATAATACAAACCTGAAGACGTGGGAAATTACTACAGGTAAGGAACTGGACAAAGCGTAGCACCACTTCAGCACCAATTACTTCCTCCGTGGGAGGGCTTCTTTCTGATGTACACAACACATTATCAGAAGTGGCATTCAAACTGTTCCAAAGATCGATTTGCTGCATTTGCAACAGATCTTTGAAAGCAGATATGTTGATGTTCATTCCTTCCAGGATTTAAGATTAGCTGCAAAAAAGAACAAAGAAATTGTGAGTCACAACTATGCAGAGTATTCCATTCATAGACCCAAAGGGTCTGTGCAAAAAAAGAAAAGGAAAAATTTTTGAACATCTCGATGCAGTGTATTTCATCCCAAAGGGTCTGCCAGCTCATAAGCAAGTGAGTATGGTTCTAGTCTTTACCTGATCCCTCTTGCCGGATAAAAAGAGAAATTTATATCTCCTTGATCATGCCCTGCAGGAAGGGTGCCAGAAACACGGAAATTCGAGTTGGAAGAATGCCATTTGGAATACGGAATCCAAAACGGGAGCTAGCAACCATGTAAAAATCAGCAGGACTTTGATTCGTAGCAACAATAACTGAATACGTCTCTCCAACATGACTGTCCAAAGAATCGTACAGACTGTGGGGTTTATGATCATTCAACCAAATGCATTTAGGGCCTTGAATCCTGAAGTTTAGAGTAAATGCCAAACCCACATTTGTTATTCTCAGTATTGGAATTGATATTTATAGGCAAGACTTTGACACAGCCAATATTGTATGTCAAAGAAAGGTGACGTCTGTTCTTAGATAAGTTATTTCTATTTAAAGTTTCTAAGTCATAGGCCAAGTGTCCAGGAGCTCGTGGTGTTGAAAACATTAAGGATTGCGGTGCCCATGATTTTTAAATTAAGCACTGCTATTGTATAAGAGACGAGTTTCAAAATCTCAATACAAGCTTTTCACTGTTCTGAAATTGTCTTTGTTCATTATGGTATTAGAGCAGTTCATCCGGATTGAGAAGTAACTAATCTATCACAACCACCCCAATTCTGGGTCCACACCTAAAAACAAACAAGAACAAAAAAAACCATGTCGTTGTTCCAAAAAATCTACATGTGGTTATGTGGAGGTGTGGTTTATTAAGGAGGCGGTGTAGTTTTTTTTATGGAGCTATAGTTTTTTTTTTTTTGAAGATGTGGTCTTTTTTTGAGGTGTCATTTTTTTAAAAGAAGTGTTGCTTATTTTTTTGAGGGAGTGTTGTTTTTAAGAAGGTGTTTTTTTTTGAGGTGTAGTTTATAACTAGGTGTAGTTTTAAGTAGTCATTTTTTATGGAAGTATAGTTTTTTCAAGTGTGGTTTATAAGGAGGTATAGTTTTTTAAGTGGTTGTTTTTAAGGAAGCATGGTTTTCCTCAAGTGGTATGATTTTTTTTCAATCGAGGTGTTGTTTTTTGAGGTGTCATTTATAAGTGGGTGTAGTTTTAAATAGCTATTTTTAAAGAAGTAAGGTTTTTTAGGCGTGGTTTATAAGCAGGTGTAGTTTTTAAGTGGATGTTTTTTTAATGAAGTATGGTTTTTTGAAATGGTGTAGTTTATAACTAGATGTAGTTTTTAAGAAGCTATTTTTAAGGAAGTATGATTTTTTTAGAGGTGTCATTTTTTTAAAAGAAGTGTTGCTTATTTTTGAGGGGGTGTTGTTTTAAGAAGGTGTTGTTTTTGAGGTGTAGTTTATAACTAGGTGTAGTTTTAAGTAGTCATTTTTTTGGAAGTATAGTTTTTTTCAAGTGTGGTTTATAAGGAGGTATAGTTTTAAGTGGTTGTTTTTAAAGAAGTATGGTTTTCTAAAGTGGTATGATTTTTTTCAATCGAGGTGTTGTTTTTGAGGTGTCGCTTATAAGTGGGTTGTAGTTTTAAATAGCTATTTTTAAAGAAGTAAGGTTTTTGAAGCGTGGTTTATAAGTTGTGTAGTTTTTTTAGTGGATTTTTTAATGAAGTATGGTTTTTTGAAATGGTGTAGTTTATAACTAGGTGTAGTTTTTAAGAAGCTATTTTTAAGGAAGTATGATTTTTTTAGGTGTGGTTTATATAACTAGGTATAGTTTTTAAGTAGCTATTTTTTAAAGTAAGTATAGTTTTTTGAGGTGTGGTTTTTAAGTAGGTGTAGTTTTTAAGTGGTCGCTTTTTTACGTATGTGGTTTTCCTCAGTGGTGTAGTTTTTACGTAGCTATTTCTTAAGGAAGTATGGTTTTTTGAGGCTATTTCTTAAGCAAAGCACCACCACCTGGAATATTGTTTGTGTGCTCAACTTTGGGAATGTATCGTATTGTTTTACATTCATGAAAAATAACTTCAATGGTTAGATCCAACATGGCTCAAACATGCCACGTGGGCTCCAACATGCCAATTAGGTGCCAACATGCCAAGGTGGCTCAAGCATGCCACCTAGGCACCAACATGCCATCTAGGCTCAAACATGCCAAGGTGGCTCAAATATGCCATGCGGGGCTCCTATATGCCACCTATAGGCTCCAAAGATGCCAATGAGGCTCCAACATGCCACCTAGGTTCCAACATGCCACCTAGGCTCAAACATGCCAAGGTGGCTCAAACATGCCACATGGGCTTCATGCCACCTAGGCTCCAACATGTCAAGGTGGCTCAAACATGCCATGTGGGCTCCAAGATGCCACCTAGGCTCCAACCTGCTAAGCTGGCTCAAGCATGCCGCCTAGGCACCAACACGCCACCAAGGCTCAAACATGCCAAGGTGGCTCAAACATGTCATGCGCGGCTCCAACACACCACCTATGCCAAGGTGGCTCAAACATGCCACCTAGGCTCCAACATGCCACCTAGGCTCAAACATGCCAAGGTGTATGCCACGCTTGCTCCCAACATGCTAAGGTGGCTCAAAAAATGCCACGGCCACATGCCACCTAGGCTCCAACATTCCAAGGTGGCTCAAACATGCACGTGGGCTCCAACATACCACCTAGGCTCCAACATGCCAACTAGGCTCAAACATGCCAAGGTGGCTCAAACATGCCAACGGGGTTCCAACATGCCACCTAGGCTCCAACATGCCAAGGTGGCTCAAACATGCCAAAGTGGCTCAAACATGCCACGTGGGCTCCAACATGCCACCTAGGCTCCAAAGATGCCAAGGTGGCTCAAACATGCCAAGGTGGCCCAAACATGCCACGTGGGCTCCAATATGCCACCGGCTCCAACATGCCAAGGTTGCTCAAACATGCCACCTAGGATCAAACATGCCAAAGTGGCTCAAACATGCCATGTGGGCTCCAACATGCCACCTAGGCTCCAAAGATGCCAAGGTGGCTCAAACATGCCACCTAGCTCTCCAACATGTCACCTAGGCTCAAACATGCCAAGGTGGCTCAAACATTCCACGCTGCCCAACATGCCACCTAGGCTCCAACATGCCAAGGTGGCTCAAACATGTCGGGCTCCAATATAACATCTAGGCTCAAACATGCCAAGGTGTCTCAAACATGCCACGTGGTTCCAACATGCCACGTAGGCTCCAACATGCCAATGTGCCTCAAACATGCCAAAGTGGGCTCCAACATGCCAAGGTGGCTCAAACATGCCCGATCCAACGTGCCACCTAGGGGTCCAACCCCGCCAAGGTGGCCCAAGCATGTCGCCAGGGCACCAATATGCCACCGGCTCAAACATGCCAAGGTGGCTCAAACATGCCACCTAGGCTCCAACATGCCACATAGGCTCCAACATGTCAAGGTGGCTCAAACATGCCACGGGCTTCCAACATGCCACCTAGGCTCCAACATGCCACCTAGGCTCCAACATGCCAAGGTGTCTAAAACATGCCACGGGGCTCAAACATGCCATGCGGGCCCCTACATGCCACCTAGGCTCCTACATGCCAAGGTGGCTCAAACATGCCAAGGTGGCTCAAACATGCCACGTGGGCTCCCAACATGCCACCTAGGGCTCAACATGTCACCTAGGCTCAAACATGCCACCATGCCAAGGTGTCTCAAACATGCCACGCAGTTCAACATGCCAAGGTGGCTCAAACATGCCACACGGGCCCCTATATGCCACCTAGGCTCCAACATGCCAAGGTGGCTCAAACATGCCACATGGGCTCCAACATGCCAAGGTGGCTCAAACATGCCACGTGGGCTCCAACATGCTACCTAGGCTCCAACATGCCAAGGTGACTCAAACATGCCATGTGGGCTCCAACATGCCACCTAGGCTCCAAAGATGCCAAGGTAGCTCAAGCATGCCAAAGGCTCAAACATGCCATGTGGGCTCCAACATGCCACCAAGCTCCAACATGCCATGGTTTCTCAAACATGCCGGCTAGGCCCCCAACATGCCATCTAGGATCCAACATGCCAAGGTGGCTCAAACATGCCACCTAGCCTCCAACATGTCACCTAGGCTCAAACATGCCAAGGTGGCTCAAACATGCCACATGTGCTCCAACATGCCACCTAGGCTCCAACATGCCAATGTGCCTCAAACATGTCACCTAGGCTCCAACATGTCAAGGTGGCTCAAACATGCCACCTCGGCTCCAACATGCCAAGGTTGGTCAAACATGCCACCTAGGTTCAAATGCCACGTGGGCTCCAACGCGACAAGGTGGTGCAAACATGACACGGGGCTCCACCATACCACCTAGGCTCAAACATGCCAAGGTGGCTCAAATGTGCCACATGGCTTCAACATACCAAGATGGCTTAAACATGCCATCTAGGCTCCAAGATACCAAGGTGGCTCAAACATGCCACGTGAGCTCCAACATGCCACCTAGGCTCCAACATGTCACCTAGGCTCAAACATGACAAGGTGGCTCAAACATGCCCTCAAGTAGGGTCAAATGCCACGCTGGGCTCCAACATGCCACCTAGGCTCTAACATGCCAAGGTGGCTCTAACATGCCACCTAGGCTCAAACATGCCAAGGTGGATTAAACATGCCACCCACGCCCAAAAATGCCATGCGGTTCCAACATGCCACAACTCCAACATGCCGAGGTGGCTCAAACATGCCACCTAGGCTCCAACATGCCAAGATGGCTCAAACATGCCACATGGCTTCAACATGCCAAGATGGCTCAAACATGCCACCTAGGCTCCAACATGCCACCTGGCTCCAAAGATGCCACCTAGGCTCCAAAGATGTCACCGGGCTCAAACATGCCAAGATGGCTCAAACATGCCAAGGTTCAAATGTTGTGCCCCTAGGATCCACCATGCCACTTGGTTGGCTTCAATCGCCACACACGCTTCTAACATGCCAATGTGGCTCAAACATGCCACACCGCGGGTCCAATATGCCAAGGTGGCTCAAACATGCCAAATAGGCTTCAACATACTCTCTCTCCCTCCTCTCTCTCTGCCTCTCTCTAATTGGTCCGATAAGCGCTTTGCACCTTCCCAACGCCGAACAAGGACATGACTTTGTGCGTGTGCCTCATCGAGGGGAGAGGCCGCACCCCAAGAGATTCGGGCCTCGTAAACCTTGTCGTATGGACTTTCCTAGTCGACCGTGCCACCGAGGCCATAACGTAAATTAAATCTAAGACCGTATATTTATTACATAAGATTTTTGAAGGTTTTTCATGGTATTTGTATGAAAATACAAGAATGCCGATGGTGACATGTCGATGGTGACATGAGCATCTAGGTTTTTTCAGGTGCCATGTGTGCCCGGGGCACATGGTTTCCTATTCAAGATTGCGCAGGTGGCTAGGTGGGCATCTAGAGGCGATGGCGATGGAGGCGATGGGGAACAAGGGGCACAGGTGAGCAGTTTGGTGCTTTGTGTTTATGTTTTGTTGGTTTTCAAAGGCTTTCAACTCCAGCTCTTCCAAGTCTGAATCATGTCTGCACCTCCGGATACTACTTCTACCTCCCTCTTTTCCAAGATTCCATGTCAGGAAGTTAAACAGGCTTCAAAAGAGCTGCCATAGCTAGAAGGGTGTGAAGAAAAATTGTCTAAAATGCTCAGATTTGATAAGATGAAAGGAGGGACGATAATGTGGTCAAATATGAGCCTCTGTGGTTTTGTTTTTTTTCCTTGAGAGTTCTTGCATGATCTATGTTTTTTTTTCTGCAATACAAATGAAAGGAGGGACATATTGCCTTGTGTATTCACGAATGTTTTTGCCTTGAGGGTTTGTGCATAATCTGTTTTTTGCCTTGAGGTTTATTGCATAACTGTGTTTTGTAGGGCTTGGAACGCTTTTGTAACAGATCCTTGGCATAGCCACAAAAGAAAAAAACTTGTTGAAGTGTTTTTGCCTTGAGGGTTTTTGCATAATCTGTTTTTGCGTGGCTTGGAGCATTGTTGCAGCAGTCCTTGGCATAGCCACAAAAAGAAAAACTTGTTGAAGATCACAAAGGGTGGTTCATCGTAAGCCAAGGGCATAGGATTCTTTGTTGGGTTCGATTCCCCAAGCCCCGGGTCGCAAGTAAGTTGAGTCGACGTGATCAAACTAAACCGATTGTGAAGCTTCAAATAAGTTTAAGCCGCGAGCAATCGGATTGAACCGGGGTTTGATTCCCCGTGCTCATGTCATATTGGAATGTCGCTACGGTTTGATTTGTGCAATATTGTATTGTATTAATATGACACTCGTAGTGTATAGATACCAAAGATGTCGCATCTTAACCCATGGTGTGACCTTCAAGTGCCCCTTTAAAATCGGGTCAACAGGGGCCAATTTGACCCCATCTTGACTTGCATTGAAGGGCCCAAGATCGTGAGACGGATTATCATGTATAATATGCCTCATCCAATGGTCTAAATAATACACCCCATAAAATCCATAAAAGCCAACTAAACCTTTAACATATAATAACCTACAAACGTTTAAAAATTAATAGAGATAGATGGTCGAGATGATTCCGAAGATGAACGGTCGAGATTGTGATCTCGGTCATAACGTTCTATTGGCTGATACTGAGCTATTATTTTTGTTTCCAAAAATTCTGGCGCCTTTTTCTTGCCGCCAAATCCATCTCTGCGGCCTCCATTTCCGCGGCCAGACACCTACATCTTCTGCTCCATGCATCTTCTGCTCTGCTCCATTGCTTCTGCTCTAGTTCCACTGCCGGTCTCCAGTTCGGCCATGTTCAGTTCGGCCATCTCCAGCTCAGATAGCTGCCTCCATTTCCAGTTCGGCCATCTCCACTGCCGCCTTCATCCTAGTTCGCCAGAAAACAGGGAAGAAGCTTTTAAAACGGGGAAGAAGCTTTTTAAAACATGGGAAGAGCATTTCAAAATAGAGAAATAAGCTTTTGAAACTACCCTTTATCCGTCTTCAAGAGCTTGGCCACCGGAAATGGATCAACAAATTGTGGGTTTCTTGTAAGTTTTGTTGCAATTTTTCTTTTGATTCTGCTTCTTTTCTGCTTGTTGAGCTTCCACTCTATTTTTTTTTTTCACCATTTTCAGGAACGAATGCATGCAGTCGGAATACATGCATGCAGTCGGAATACAGTGCTGGAGTGATGCATTATGTGTTAGAATCTGAAGGTATCGAGCCTGGGATTTGAACCCAAGATTAATTCCACTACTCAGGCTCCAACACACTTCTCCCTCCAGTATCTTCTCTTCTATAAGCGATTCGCTGCAGCCTCCAATAATCCGGCTAGAAAAGCCAGAGCAGTCAATTAGCAAGTGATCAATCTCCACAACACCAAGCAGTTTGTTGCACAGTTCACATTCAGAGTTTGCCTTTCCTGTATAACTTTTGCAGCTCCCCCTTTCCCTTCAGTTACTTAGCAATCAGAACGACCTGCCTCCTTCAGGTAAGAAAACACGGCCTGCAAAGCTCTGCCAATTCCTACCACAGTCCGAGCTTTCCTTCTGCTTCCAATTCGATCACGGCTTCATCAGAAAGACTATACTGAAAACAATACATGTGGATTTTATGTGAAAGACTATACATGTGGATTTTTATGTGAAAGACTATACTCGAAAACAATAGCTACTTTAGCAAAGTCTTACAACTTTTGATGTTTTTTTTTTTGGTAAAAGAGCAACACTTGAAAACAACATGTTGACTTTTGAAGTTTTTGCAAGAACCACATGTACACTTTGAGGAAAAAACCACTTGAAAACAATAGCTAGCTTTTAAAAACAACAACATGTTGAACTAGAACTTTGGCTAAAAATCAACATGTGGTTTTTAGAAAATCAAAATTAACCATGTGGTTTTTGGTGTTATTTTTCTACAAAACAATAATTCAACACAACATGTGGACATTTCATCTTTTATTAAGAACCATATGTCTACTTTTAAGAAATCAACACTTGAAAACTATAGTTATTTCGAAAAGTCAACATGTAGAAACACATGTTACTTTCACGCGTAGATAAAGTTGCAAAATCCACGCAGATTTTGGAAAAAAAGACATGTCTAAAATTTGTGCTAAAAACCACATCATTTCTAGCAAATCCGGACAAAAACAACAACGTAGTTTTTTGTGTTGTTTTTAGCAAAATGACACCTAAAAACAACATGTGGACCCAGGGTTTTAGGGTGGTAGTGTATTTCGATCTTGGAGGCTACTCACGAATAGATCGGAGATGGGAAAGATCGAAAAGTTGTCTCATCACAACGCTTTCTATTGGTTTATTAAAGTCGTGGGTAAGCTTGCCGCGAAAAAGGATTATGGAACATCATCTCGAGATGAACCTAAGCCGCCAAACCCTGGCAAAGGGTACGGTCGTCAAGGAAGCGGCGTCCGGAGGCAAGAATGAACCCAGATCCCGATGTTGCAAAGGTGCATGAGATGGAAAAGCGTGGCACTTCGAGATGGGTGCAAGGATTGGGAAGCCAAGAATCGCTCATGAGGTATTTGGACGATACGATGATCGCCTGTTGAGCAAACACAAGGCTGAGAAGCATGGAAGCAACCGAGAAAATCTATAAGAAGAGTCATTTTTCCCAAAGAAGCGAATTTGTATGTTTATTATCTTCACCACAAAGATTAAGGAATGCAATTCACCAAGAATACATTTCTAAGATTAAGGCTGCTTCTTCAACTTTAAGGAATGGTGATGACGTGGTTGTTGGAGCCTTACTCATTGGGCCGCCAGCCTCCTACAACAACGTTAAGAATCTAATTGGCTCACCGAACATGTCCAATTAGAATGGGCCCGCCAACAAATCCTTATGGAAGAAAGCAATCAAGCTAGTTGTGGGAAGAAGAGCTTGGAAAGCCAAGCATTTGTGAGCGTAAAATGAAGGAGGTGAAACTAGAAAGTGTTATAACCGGCAATAAGCATGGTCATCGGCTAAGGATTGTCCCGAACCGATAGAAGGAAAAGAAAGCGTAAGTTATGGAGAAAGATGAAATCAAAAAGAAAAGGCATCATGCTCATAGAGCCTCAAAACAAGCTTAATCTGAAAAATCCAAGAAAGTTCAAGTAGTGATTCATCGGTCTTCCGCTTCTAGAGCATTTATGGCAATACAAATGAAGCAGGGATAAGTAGGCTTGCGGTGCTAGCTTTGTAATGTAGTACATATACCAAATGATTTGTAAGATGATATGTGTATGCATGTCATTATGGAATGTAGCGCATAAGGAAGGAGTCTCGGCCGATATCGCGAAGATAATAGCCGGGATTCGTGGCTGAAATTGGTCACGGATTTTATACTTGGATTCTCGGAGCAAGTGACCATATGACCAATACAGGGGCAATCGCTCGAGAGCACTTTACGTATCTTTCCACCGGGGCAAGAAAGTGAGGATTGGAAAAGGAATGCTTAAGCGCCACCGGGTTTTGGTACAGTGAGCATGATGCTTCCCACAGGGAAAGTTCAGTGGAAGAATACTTTGTACGCCCCCGAGATTGAGGTGAATCTCATATCCATATCCAAAATAGACGAAGGCCGTTTATCACCAAATTTGGAGGAGGCCAATGTCTAATTAAAGATAAGCATAAGAACATTGTAGCTTGGGGTGAGAAGCAAGAAGGAATCTATAAGATCGGTTGGAGCCAAAAGCATTTTGTTGCATTGAATGCAGAATCAAATAACGTTAACCAAGCATGGCATGAGAGTTGGGCCATGTGAATTATCAGTTCTTGAAAAAGAAGAAAGATAAAGAACTTGTCACTGTGCCTTCAAAGATTAAAAGCACCTTCGGTTCTGAAGGAAGGTGCGCTCTTTGGGAAACTTCGAGAAAGCCGTACAAGAAATTGAAAGGGAGCTAGAGCAATGCAACCATTAGAGCTTGTGCATATGGATGTTTGAGGGCCAACTCGAAAAGCCATCAATAGGAGGATCTCGGTACTTCCTTTTAATCATAGATGATTATACACGGAAAAATTGGTACTATTTTATGGAGTATAAGTCCAAAGCCTTTGATGTCTTTAAGGTCTGGAAGATAATGGGTAAACTTATAAGGAAACGAAAAATAAAAGCCATTAGAACAGATCAAGGTGGTGAATTTCAGAGTTATGAATTTGAAGAGTATCTTCAATCTTTAGGCATTAAACATGAGATGTCCGGTGAGCCCATGAGCATCGACAAAAACGGTGTAGTGGAGAGGAAAAATCGAATGTATTGGAATGTGCCGTGGCCATGATCCTCTTAAAAGGATTGAGTATAAATTTTGGGCGTGGCGCTCATACCGCAGTGTACATCATTAATAGGAGCCCCACTAAGGCGTTAAATTCATGTACACCCGGAGGCTTGGGCAGAGGAAGCCCCTCCTGTAGATCATTTGAAAATCTTTGGGTGCACCGCTTCACGCCACCTCTCAAAAGAAGAAAGAACTACCGGTAAGCTTTCATGTAGAGCAATCCCCGCATGATGGTAGGATATGGAGACACACTAAAGCTTATAAATTGTTTGTTCCACAACTAGGAAGATGATAATACGGAGAAGCTTAGTGTTTAATGAAGTGGATTTCAGCATAGACAATGCAAGAATCCACCAATGCATGAACCCTGGGCTGGTTGAGGGAGGGCACAAGTCCGAGTACAAATTCTGATGCGTATGTTGAATGAAACGGAAAAGGTACTCGTAGATGAGCGGAGATTCCTTCGAACCCCGAGTCCGGAAAGGATGTTGATGAAATGGAGGTGGCAATCCCAAACCCGTCAGCCCAAGACGGTTCTTGACCAACACGCTACAATCAAAAGATGCAAGAATATCTTTCATAATCGAAAAGCCTAGAGGCTCAGCCTACATTGTTCTTCATAGCGATTACTCGCTAGATGAACCATCTTCATATTATGAAGCCATTCGAAGTGACCGCAGCTATGGGCTAAAGCTATGGGACTAAGAATACTCCTCTCTTCTTGAGAATGATACTTGGCAATTATGTGAACTACCTAAGGGGCGTAAAGGCTATCTCGTGTAAATGGCTTTATAAGGTTAAATATGATGACCAAATGTTTTCTCAAGATACAAAGCTAGACTTGTTTGCCCATGGTCGCCCCCGAAAGGCGGTGTTGATTATCACCAAACGCTTGCTCCAGCTTGCTCTCCGGTAACATCTCAACTGAGGTGGTCATAGCTATGGCAACTCAATTGGGGCTGGATTTGCAACAGATGGACGTCAAGTCTGCTTTTCTTCATGGCCGCATTGATGAGGAAGTTTATCTTAAACAACCTCCGTGATATGAACAATCGGGTCCGAACATTTGGTCTCAAAAAAGGCCATATATGGCCTCAAACCTCGCTTATGGTATAAAACCATTCACGGTTTTTTCTCTCATATCGCATTTCAAAGGAGTAGTGCAGATTGGAATGTGTATGTGAAGCAATTGGCAAGACAAAACAAAAAAAAAAATAGTTTCGGGGATGCATTACAATTTGTAGTTTGTGTTTGTGGTGGAAGTCTTTGGTGTCCAATAGGTGGCAGTGTTGGATTCCAATACATATAAAAAAAGGTCCAAAAAAAAAAAATTAGTGTTAAGAACAGATCACTTTTGGAGTCAGCAGAAAAGCGATTGTTTCAAAACAACATGATTGGCCATGTGTAATGTCAAATCTTGAGGGGGAGTATTGGAATTGATATTTATAGGCAAGACTTTGACACAGCCAATATTATATGTCAAAGAAAGGTGACGTCTGTTCTTAGATAGGATTGTGGTGCCCATGATTTCGAAATTAAGCACTGCTATTGTATAAGAGACGAGTTTCAAAATCTCAATACAAGCTTTTAACTGTTCTGAAATTGTCTTTGTTCCTTACTCAGCCTGTATGTCCTTCCTGAAGTTAAAAACAAATAAGTCAATGGGGTTTTTAAAAAATTAATCTAGCATGAATCAACCACAAATGACCTTAGGTCGACCTCCAAGTCAAGCAACTGGACCTCAAATCACTTTCTAAAAGCTGTACATAAGCTCGAAAATCCAGCTTGCTTCCTTCAACCTTGACTAGCAGCTCTGGCCATGATGGAATGATTGAGGAAATCTGGCAAAGAGCTTATCCATGACTTGAACTATGCATTCAAAGGAGAGGCAGATACACACGATTAAAAAAGAAGTGAAGAAATACAATAGGCTTTAATGTAGACATCACGCATTGAAGAGACCGGGAATTACTTAAATGTGCACTGCCACCTCATCGACGATGCAGAATATTGTCTCTTAATCAACGGCCAAAATTGATGCCCCTTTCAACAATGGCCCAGATCCCTTGCCCCAATTTAGAAATTTCTAGAAGATTTTCTGATCAAATTCAATGGTGTAGATTTCGCCTCCCCCTTCTATCCAACGGTTTGCAGATGACTTGCATGTCCCATCCTTGTCCACCCCATGACCCGTGTATGGCAACCCATAATATGTCATAATATGAAGCCTTCATTTTTTTGGCAGACGGTGGGGATTCATGGGAATCCATGGGCATACATGCATGGGGTGCAAATGGGGGGCATGAGAAACCCGCTCATCCTAATAACTATATAAATATTAGGATAATAAAATTTAAAATAGGGATATAAGTGCATGGCTGTGCTAAAAGAAGACTTTTTGTTGCATGTCAATCTTTTTTTTTACTTTCATTTTGCAAGACTATATAAAATGTAGACTTGTTTTTGAAGGTCTATTTTTTCTAGACTTTATTTTGCATGGTAAAAAGGGCCTTGCAAGGCCTGCAGCCTTCAATTTCCAACCTTGCATGTTCCCCTAACAAACAGAAACCCTAGCCGGAAACAAACCTTTGTCATCGCTGCCCTGATCAGAGAAACGTTTTGGCGTTATTTTCCCTATCCATCTCGTGAAAGAGATATATTTCAGACCGAGTACGAAAATGTGGCCGATAACAGCAAAAGCGGTGTTACATTTGCCGAAAAAAGCGTTAGCCCCGGCGTGAGGCCGACGACTCAAAAACATTTTATATAAGTAGATTCTATATAGGGGAAAACTATAGAATGCCTTTATGTTTTGATGAATTTCACTAGATGCCCCTGACTTTTCATAATTTCGCTAAATGCCTTTGATCAACGTATATCCTTCTGTAACATTTCAACTTTAACAAAATGCCCTTCAGTTTTTCGTATTCAACAGAAAGCCCTTTTTTAACGGACATTTTTTGGCACTGTTTTTGGATCAACGCCTTTTGTGACGGTTCTTCAAAAAGAAAAAGAAAGGCACCAGAGGCTCCATCGAATTTGCTTCTAATTGAAACTCATTTTGCTTCATTAATTTTAACTTAGTCCATCGATTTTTGCTCACAGGCTCTCACGATTTTGCACCAGTTCTATGTTCTCAAGATCTTTTGAAGGATTAGTCTCTTATAATTCTAGCGGCACAAGCTCTCACTTCCTACTCTGCAACCTATAGGAAGATCATGCACCCTATTATTGTTCCTACTGTTCTAAGCATGATGTTGCCTCCAACAACAATACGATGTTGTTCAAGGGCACTTCAATAATTTGTTTAAAACTTAAGGGTATTTTGTAAATTTAGAACTTAAAATTTGAAAAAAAGAACACAAGGTATTGGTTTCAAGGGCATTTTGGGAATTTAGAAGAAATATAAGGGCATTTGAGGAATTAACATAAATCTTAAGGGTATTTGAATTTACATGTTTACCAAGGCATTGGGTATGAAAAATTAAGGGCATTCCGTGAAATTTGTCAAAACATAAAGGCGTTTTGTAATTTTTCCTTCTATATAATCTATTCTTCATATTACAAGAAACAGATCTCGCGAGGCGGCATTCTCCGTATTAGGGGGTTTCTCCCGGAATATCAACACTTAAAAAATTCCAAGAAATATTCGGCTTTGCTAAGTGATCGACCTGACAAAAAACCTCCGCTCGATGGAGGAAATAAAAATAGTGTTAAATCCAAACCAGAAGTTAATTATTTTCTCAAAAAATCCGGTAAAAAGCATAAATAAAAAGCCGCATTTTTCTTTGGTTAAGTGCAAAATCTAAATTAGGGAAGACCTAAGAAGCTTGGTTCAAAGAAATTCCACTGGAACCTTAATCCGCAACCTTCAAGTGAAAATAAAAATTAATTTATAGTTTAGGAATAATAGGAAAATTTCCTTCTAAAAGTAGGCATTTTTCTTGGCACTTCCGGCAAAAATAGAGATGGAGTCCATAGCTGGTAGGCTGATGTAAATCTAGTAGGAAATCTGCCGATCGTAAGCAAAAAATTTCCCGAACCAAGTTCTCGTAGTGCAAAAAAAATGAAAGAAGATTCCACTAAGTTAATCCACTCCCGGGCAAACGTGCTAAAAATAAATAAAGAAAAAACTACCAAACTACCCCTATGAGTTTATGTAATTACCAAAATGACCTTATGAGTTTCAAAATTACCAAACTGCCCCTACACACCTACTATACACAAGAGCATTTTGATAATTTTGGAAACTGTAGCATCATTTTATGATACAATTATAAGGGCATTGATAGTTTTCCAAAATAAATAAATGAAACGTGAAAAGAAGTCACGGCCATGCAAACATGTGGCCACGTTACTTCTGACTTGGCCAGTCACTTTTATCTGTAGGCGTGGTTGGGCGTTTGTTGCGGGGGTTGGTTTGATCAAAGCATGCGGGCACATTCATGCTCTCTCTCGGCAATTGCCCACACGGCTGCTGCTAGTTGCCCTTTCGATCGATTATTTCTGCGCCACTTTTGCCCCAAAACAACAAATCCTTCGAATCCATTTGTGGGTCGGCGATCTTCTTCTTCTGGAAAAATTTGTGGATCTGGATTCCAATAAATCCATTTTTGCATTGCCTGGCGACAGCTCTTCGGAGGATCAGGTAGTTGGAGCGAAAGGAGGAGAACCTTTGACCCGCCCAGGAGCCTGCGGGGAATTCTTCAATGACGAATGTAAGCATGGTTTCAGTAATCATTTCCAATGGTGTGGCTATGAAATACTTAGAGTATTTTTTAGTTTCATATTTAACCGCCTATGCACAATTTCTCATGCTTGGTTGTGATTCAAATTAGGTATTTTTGTGGTTTTGCAATTAACTTTTGCAAGCTCACATTCTGACAGCATTTCTTTGTTCAAATGAAATAATGAGTAAGCCAACCTCACTGAGGTTAGCAAGCATTAGAGTAACCAATATTAAAAGCTGCTTATGGATCTGAGGGTTGAGATCAGAGGCCCTGTCAAGTAGTATTGATAGCTGTTTTGGACTATGATTTACAACTATTGATTGGGTTCGTGAAGACATCATAACACTTTTACTCACTACTGGATGGCATTTGTCCGTGGGGGGCTCAAGGGTTCCCGGCAGTATTGACTCCTCTTCAAAGGGTATTTGAAATGCATTTTGTGATTTATTCCTGGTTTTAAAAACAAGGCATGAATTATAGATGGGAGCGGACAAGTTTACATCCCACAGTTGTCATGCAACTTGAATTGGTAAAAAGGTTAATGCTGAAAGACTTTTGGCACAGGCACTAATGTAGTTAAGATATGGGAAGATTACCTGCTGATTTTTAATTCTTCCAATTGTAAGGTCTTTTATTCTATATTCTCCATAATATACATTATAGAATAAGTTGGATTGAGATATATCTAACTTTTAGCCACATTTAGAAATCTAGAGCTCTAAATAATT